>OZ014440.1:11728172-11765334 GCA_963966035.1 Acleris laterana
CCTACTTAATCTTACTCAAACGCATGTAACTACTTGCTTTTCACGTGATTTAACTCGTATTTTTCTAGAATAAACGGTCGCCCAAAGAGCTACTGCAATGTCTTAGGGTTTTACCAAAACAACTAAGACCGCTTATCCTCACAATACGCGGCTTAGTCGTTTTGCTCAGTCGCCCAATTCAAATGCGATTCAATCCCAACAAAGGTTCTAGCCCGCTTACAAACTATGTCGCGTATGTTCCGCGGTCGGTGTGCCAAAGGCTTAACATTTGTGCAGCTCTGTACATAGCTTGAAGCAAATATGAATAATTTTCGAAACTAGTTTCACTACGTACCTTTCAATTGCAGTGCCGGTATTATGTAGCCATAAACTGAAATCGGTATAATTGATGATTTACACAAATATGTACCTACAATTTATAATTAATTACATCGGTATGTACGTGGGAGTAACGTTTAATGAATTCAGTCGATAACACAATAGATAATGAACTCACACGCCTTTCCTACATTGCCTACTGGAATAAGATTCATTAGTCCGTACAATACACTAGAATCGAACAAAAAATATTGAAATGTATCAATATTCAAGTGAGCTATATGATTTATGAAACAAAAACAAATCTATTACATTTATACGAGTCAAAATACTTACCTACCTACAGATAAGATAACACAGTTACTCATATGTCTTGTACATGTTACTCATACTCGACACATTTCTCACTCTATAGATGCACTTAAGAAGGTAATTTTAGTGTAGGTACCTATATATTTCGTCAAAGTGTAACGATCTTATAAGTCGCCCGAAATGAGTGCGCCGATTTAGCCCATTCGCAGTGTAATGCGCCCATCAGACAGGGATCCTTCCCGCCCGACTTTATGCTGAGTAAAAAAAGATTGCCTAAACTGGGGTCAGGATTATTTCTTCGTATTTAATTCAAGCAGCGACCGAATGAAACAGCCACTACAATATGCCGCCCATAAGACTTGTTTACATACCTATAGAGTACTAATTGATGAAGAGCCAATTAGACGCTACTTGGAATAGGTCTTACCTTCGCATGTTGTTAAGCTGCTTCGTATTTCTAAGTATATGGACAGGAGCTTACTGTTGGTAGTCGCTACCTTTGCAATACGTCGGTTAATGCAATTTCTGACATGCAGTGCCGTGGACAGATCCGGCGCGCGTTGGTTAATCGTATTCAACAAACAGATTTTCCAATAATTGAGTTCGAAACTGCACGCTACCAGAGTACACGTCCGTATATTATATACCTCGCGCCCCGTGGTCAAACGGGATATCGATAATGTAAACTATGTAAGTACATACATGTTTAAGGTGTTATTCCGTAACGGAATATCGAGGAACTTGCCGAAACGGACTAAACATTAAGAATATTTTTTACATCCGAAGTTATAATAACTTTTATAATCAGTAACAAAACTCTTTCGGTGTACGGTCTATTAGACAAAATATTTTAAAAGCATGAGAAACATTTCCAATAAAGGCTTAGATTTTAGCTAACCCGGACGTTACAAAACTAGGTAGGTACATAAGTAAACAGGCATTAGCGATCACGGCCACTATAGCTAAGGTCCGCCTTAGGAATTCAGACCGCCTTTGACCTACGATTCGAACCGTACGTAATTAACGTACTGCTTCCAGTTCCATTTCTCACGCTCAAAAGAAAACCTAAGCCGAAACCACTTTCATCTTACATCGCGTTTTGCTGTTCCATTACACGCCGAAGTTAAATGTAGCTTTAGTGGATTTGCAGTGCGTGTTGTGTCGGATTCGCGTTCTTTTCGCAAACGGAGGCGGGACGTGCCGGCCGCGCGGACCCCTCCCGCCCTATTATTTAAATCCCACTAGACGTGAGCTCCATTATCCGACAGGGTAGGCTCCGAGAGTGGACGCTCTCCCCGTAAACGATGTTGATGGCCGAAGCACAGGCTCGTTGCCTGCTTTTACAGAGCGGGAGGAATAATCTCGTGCTTACACGCTTTGTTGTTGGAGAGGGTGGGTTTGTGTGGATTAGGTACTGAAGTGTTGCGGTACCTTTAGCTTAAAAAGACAGGTCAAGTACGAGTCGGACCCCGTACTATTAGGGTACTTACACATCATCTTATTTCATTCTGTTATATAGTTAGAGACCAGTTATATGCGGAGGGACTGACGGACACCAGGGTGTCACCTCAGTAATAGGGCTGAGTTTTGCCATTTGGTTTTGGACATGAAACGAAACCCTAACAACGAATATTTTTTTCCATGTAAGTACCTAGTACGATTCAGCCGTAAGTTTATATCTGCACACATGTATTATTATTACACAATGTGTTATTCAAAAGTATTTTTGCATAGCACGCTACGTAAGTTAACTGTTCTAGTTGCATTGGAGACAAAATTCTCAATTTTTTATATACATAACCGTTATGAGATGATTTATATTGCAGCACTGTTTCAAATCAAAAATTGCTTTGAAGACGAACTGTTCTGTTAGAACTGCAATAAAATAAAATTAATCAGTCGGTCGGTTACGGATGACGGACGGCGCGGCGGCGCGGCGGCCAGACGGACTTCGCCACTTCCTATCGGGAAAACAGGAATCTCTCATAAAATCAATTAATTAGCGGCTATTTCGATCGACTCGATATTAAATTTATCTTTAATCGCAATCGTTACCAAGAATTCGCGTAATTACTCTTTTATCATCGGATTCATGGAAAAATCATTAATAACTCAGTGAGAAAGTACAAATAATTCCACAGTGCGAATCAATCACAATTCTGGCTCGGCTACAGTTTCAGTGGAACTGCTATGTTTTGCGCTGCTGTTTTCCTTGTTAGGCTCAGGGTTCCATAATTATTCTCCCATTAATTAAACAATACTCATTAGCATTAATTAATCGAGCATAGCAACTCGTTGAAGTCTGTAAAGTGTAGCTTTAGGTATAGTCGACCAAGAAAGTACTTTACCACTTTTAGACCTTAAAGTGATACGAATAGAGTCAAAAATTCGTAAAGAATTTTCTTGGTCGACTTTACCTACATATAATCAAGCTTTATTTACATAGTTATGCAATGGTTAGATATATATATATATATATATATATTTATAACAGTTCATAATTTAAAACTGTGAAATTATGTTAAAAAATAAGTTGGTATTTTTCCGGTTTTTTTGTGCACTAAGTTTCTTGTTTAGCTGACCTTTGGTTTAACGTCTAAAGTACTTCGAATAACACCTCAGAATTCTCAGAATGTGATCACAGTGACTCGTACTGAAGAACTTTCTACAGCACCATTTCGCATTAAGCAGAGAGCTCTGGAGTCGGTCTCTGGATTACACGCCAGTCCTGCAAATTCTCTCAGTTAAATATCATAAATTCATAATAATATCTTCCGTGTTCAGATTAAAACCAATATAATATGTTTTGACATCCTTAATAATCCTTATCTACTAATTTTATAAACACAAAATGTTGTTTGTTGGTTTTAATTCAACGGTTCAACGCAACAATCGTTCTTTGTGAAATTTGCCATCCTACTAATCCTAGTAACATTATAAATGTGAAAGTTTGTGTGTTAGTTTGTTACTCCTTAACGCTGCAACGGCTTGACGAATTTGGAATGAAAATAGCTTAAACCCCATCTTAACACGTGGCTACTTTTCATCCCGGAAAATAAAACTCACGCGCAGAAGCTATGAGATATAAGTAGTAATATCCCGGGCTGTTCCCGTATTACTACATAGTATAAAACAAAGTCGCTTCCCCCTGTCTGTCTGTCCCTGTGTATGCTCAGATCTTCAAAACTCCTCAACGGATTTTGATGCGTTTTTTTTTAATAGATAGAGTGATTCGAGAGGAAGGTTTTTATGTACGGGTGTTGCAGAAAACTAACTTAAACCGAGGGCGGGTCGCTAGTAGCAATATAAAAGACTTCTACGCAGGCGAACTCGCGGGTAAAAGCTAGTGTTAATAAATCACTAGGTTACCTAGCTCCTTATGGAGGAAAAATATCGTGGCTGAATTGGTTTTCACAGTCGATGGGACCAATATAATTATATACATCCGTGCGTTTTCCTTTCCTGTCCGGTGCAGACATCGTTTATTAAGTGACTACGTGCTCGGCTACCATTCCGTAATAAAATTATAAAGGGTTATAGCAGCGCCCACGTGAACGGTTATGTCACTTAGATACCAGAAGAGTACTTGTAGAAATGTAGAGTATATTCTTCTTGATAGATAAATTCGCTAGTTTATTATGATCTCGTACAGGACGTAATAAAATAAACTATAGCGACCCTTCATCCGCATAGAATTCGTTTATTGCTTTTCCCCAAACAACTATACAATTTTCTGAAATAAAAAATATTGTACCTATGTACGTTTGAGTTAGGTACTCCAGAGTATAGACAATATGTGTGCCAGATTTCATGCAAATCCGTTGTATGTCAGTGTGAAGGAGTGACAAACATATATGTACTAACTCACACACACATAAACTCGTATTTATAATATTAATAGGATAACATGTCAAAAGCATTTACTTATTAAATCACTCTTATCTACTCGTAAATCGTTTATTAAGTTCCTATCCAAACCAGCGCAGCGGTCCGTCTGTATCTAAATCTAAGCGTTATTTATAACCACATTTAATAAACCTTTAGTTGTGTTTGAGTAAATTAATGTGTTTGTCGCTGACCAACTTAATTAATCCTATGTTGCAACTGTGCAACTATAACATTACCTACAGCTCGTTTCACTCGCTTTTCAGAATCTATCTTGTACTTATTTCGCAGTTACGTAATCCTTATACTTATTACTATTTACTAGGTTACTATTCGGTATAGTTATTACAAATGAAAATGTGATTTTTGTTTATTTTCCATGGCTTAAGTCTCAACCAACTTTTCTAGGCGGGAAAAACGATTGATTGAAAACGTTGACCACGCGATAACAGGACAAAGACATTATGGTGATAACCGCCTAGAAAAGAGGCCCTGATCGATGTAAAATTTAGTACAGACATAGTTTATAGCACTGCCGTGATTCTTAAAAAGGCAGTCATCTGACAATTTACCAAATTTGAGTTATGTACATGGTCGTGATCAGGAAAAAAAGACGCATCAGCCTATTTAACCCGTTTTTCTCTATCACATTTAGTTTTCGAGATATTTTTTCCATGAAAGGCAGTCAAGTGGTTGAATACCATTACCAAATTCATTAAAACGCAGTCATCTCACATTCATTCATAAAAAAGCAGCTTAAGTACCTTGACTGCAAAATAATTTGGAAAATTTTAGGCAAAAACTTATTTAAAAGACAGTTTTGTACCAAACTGTCTGTTCATAATTATTTTTATATAAATTAGCTGTACAATAATTCATTAAAAAGCCGCATTTGCAGAAAAAATCTTTAAAAGGCAGTCATGTGACTTTGGCTGCCTTCTTAATAATTATTTACTAGATAATAGTTACTTCTATACTTCGAACAACGGAGTTTACGATCCTTAAAAAATTATTAGTAAAAAAAAATCGTGTTCATCGGATACTAAAACGCAGTCTTCTCGCAATAATTCATTTAAAAGCAGTCATGTTTGGTCGCGCCAATACAATTTTTAAGTGGATTTAAAGTCTGAGACGTCACAAATCAGTGCGCCGCCAATTGACCTTTTTTATGAAAATGACTATAATGGCCAAGAAATTTCAATGTGCTTTTTGAAAGACAATTTTCTCAAAAATCCAACTGTCACGGTTTTGTCACCTCGTGAAAAACCGAAAGGCATTTCGGAAGAAAGAAAAGATAATATTATTTCTAAGCTCGGCCCCATAATGCCACGACATAAATTATTGTTTTGGAAGAATTTACCCATATCAGTAGATGCTGATATTTAAAAACCTTTTAAGTATTTTTTATAATTTGGATTTTTCTTCGTATGGACGTATTGGACTTTATTTGCGTTATTTGAATTTTTTGTAACGATTATGATTGCAAGACTACAGTGATATTTATACACAATTATATGTAATGTCAACCTCTTACTTACTAATCTATATTTACATAAAAACTAATAGTTCATAATAATCATAATCAGTGATCGTTATCAACGTCCACTTTTGGTAGCAAAGGGTATGGTTGGCAGAAAAAACAAACACATTTGGTTGTTTACTTTTGATCTTAACCATAAAATAAATACTTACCTTCTAAAGATTACACCTCTAGATATAAATCCTGACGGTGCATAACCTTTTCCGCCCTAATATATTTTTAAAACAGTGTACGTCAAATGACATAAAATGTCATCAAAATATAACTGTAGTTGAAAATCTAATTACACTACGCGACGTGTTTATCTAAATTAAATAAACCAATGCATATCGTATCGTATATATGCCGGAAGGTGTGATTAAAAATAGTGTGCAATATTTGAAAGACTTAAATTTCCTTTCTGTGACTGCTGTTAACGTAGAAAGGTCATTTAGCTATTGAAAATGGATTTTCTCCAATCGACGTGAGCGACTGACAGCCAAATCTGTTGAACAAATTTTAGTCATTTATTCACTATAATTTGGTTTTTTTTTTTTATGGCATAGAGAAGACAAACGAGCACACAGGCCGCCTGATGGTAAGTGGAAACTGTGACCCATAGACATTCGCATTCACAAGATTGCAGTGCAATCCTAAGACTGCAAATGCGTTGCCAACCCTGAGGACTAAGATGGAATGCCTCTATGCTAGTCATTTCACCGGCTGTCTTATCCCCAAACCGGAACACAACAATGTGAACACTGCTGTTTGGCGGTAGGTTAATGGATAAGACGGTGGTAGCGATCCGGACGGACCCTGCACAAGGTCCTACCACCCGCAAACCAGATGATGATGTGTATATAAATCTCATAATTTGTAAAATATATAATGTTTAATATACTTCGTTATTTGTTTTTTTTGTCAACCATACTTTGCTACCATTACAGGACGTTGATAACGATCACTGATCATAATATACTACTAGCTGTACGGAAACTGATGATCGCAAGTTTCAGTGCCGTTTAATTTTAAATACATACATACATACATTCCTTCACGCCTGTCTCCCAATGGGGTAGGCAGAGATTATGGAACGCCAGGTGCACCGGTCTAAACACACAATTTTCGCTTCCTCTACATTCATCAATCTCTTCATGCACGTACGTCGGTTTCGGGTGATTTTGATTTGGCCCTTATTCAGCACATCACGAATCTGATCACTGTAGGTCCGTCTAGGACGTCCCCTACCGTAATCTCCGCTCATTCTCGCTCGCCATATCTCTTTCGTAACTCTTTTTTCATCCATCCTTTCTAAATGACCAAAGCATCTTAGCATACCCTTTTCGATTTTAGTCACTACAACATCTTCTTTCAATCCAGATCGTTCTCGGATATCGCTATTTTTTACTCTATCTATCATTCTAACTCCACACACATACCTACTGTTCTTCTTCTGCCATACCCAAGATTCACTACCATACATCAATGTTTGTGTCAATACTCCCTGAACCATGGCCAGGCAAGCTTTGCTCGATATGACCTTGTTTGCCAAGATTGAGAGTAACGCCCCATTAATCTTATTTCCCGCTTTTACTCTTCTTTCAATATCCGCGTCACATTTCCCACCTCTCGTAAACAAACAACCTAATTACACAAATTCATTCACTTGATCCACTTTTTCATCTCCAATAATTATTTCACATTCTGTATCAGTTTCATCCCTCTCCACAACCATCACTTTCGTCTTTTTAGCATTCACTTTCAAATCTTTTCTTTTAAACGCCTCAGTCATTAGAGTTACCATTTGTTGTCAGTGGTCCGCCGATGATGCAAGGAGAACTTGATCATCAGCATACAACAAAGTTTTAAAAACTGACTCATTCATCCTTATTCCACAATGATACTCTTTCAGATCTGACAAACAACTGTTCATGAATAGGTTGAACAGCCAAGGAGGCGCTACGCAGCCCTGTCGAACACCACGTTCGATGCTAAACCAGTCCGTATACCTACGTCCCATTTATCCTGACACCGGCACTCGAGTCATCATTATAATGATTTGAGAGCCCGTATCAGAATACTGTCCACCCCATACACGGAAAATAATAATAATTATTATTATTATTTTAATATAATTATATTATTTAAAATAATTATTATTCACTATTATTATTCATTTTTATACTATTTTAATTTTGTTAAGGATAAACGAAGTTTCTAGATTTTAAGTACCTACCTATCACGTAATCTCAATCTGATTCTTAGCTTAAATTAAATGCAATGTTAATTTTAAAAATAATACATTTACAAATAGGTAAGTACATACCTACATTTTGATTTATTGTTTGAACTTTTTGTTGATATTTCCATTTTATTGCAGCTACACGGTTTTATTTTAAAAAGGCATTGTACCTACATCGTACTACTTTTTAGTGACTCAGTTTACTTGATTAGAAATATTATACAGTTCTAGGTAAATTTTGGGTGTGGCTCTATAGACTTATAAGTATTAAAGTTTACTTTAAGTTTGAGATACAATCTCTGCCTATTGAATTTAATAATAGTTTGATATTACTCGTATTGTATCCGTTTTTTATTTCATTTGAATTCACTTGACTGTTGTTATCCAAGTTTTAGAAAAAATAACACTTAAAAGAAAATTACTTAAAAAGCAGTGAATTGCATTTGAGCATTTTAGGCTGCCTTTTAATGAATTACTCAATAGATATAATTTAGCCAATGTTCGCTTAAAAAAAGTAGTTTGGTGTAATAATGTACTTAAAGGCAGTTACTGGACTTTCACATCTTTGTTAATAATTAATCTAGAAAGATTTTTGGTTTCGAAACTTTTTTAAAAGGCAGCCTTACTAAAAAACTGCTTTTTTAAAAAATTATCAGCAAGTAATTGAGAGGCCGGATGATTTTCAAAAATAGATTGTTATTAATAATTCACTAAAAGGCAGCCTGGGGACTTTGGCTGCCTTTAAGTGGATTATTATAAATAGTAAAAATAAACACTTAATTCATTTCACAATTAATAATTAATTTTATATAAATAAATAATAAAAAAAATAAAAAATAAAAATGTAAATATAAGGAACTGATACCCGTTTACCAAGAAAAACCACCATTACGTCACATTTTATTACACAACCTGATTAAAGAGAAAAAGTCAAAATGAAGGCTGCTTTCGCGTTTTTCTCAAAAGCAAGTGCGGTCAGAAGACTGCCTTTTTAAAAATGACGGCAGCACGGAGAAGAACATAGGGTGGGTACTTTTTCCAGCAAATTGGAAAGTCCCGAAGCAATTGCAATAAACGACTTCTAAGCGGACGAAGTCTCGGACAAGAAACTAATAAATATACCTTTAGTAGGTATACAATAAGTTGGTAATAGGCTGTATACTAGGGCAGTCGTATCGTAAAACACCTTGATGTGCGAAACTTTCGGCCCCTAGTGTCACTTGCTGGCCATCACTCGTTTGAATATTTGATGCCTCACCTCGGCCCGGCAGGCGGCAGCACGCCCCTAGGCACCGTTACATTAATACACGCCTGTGAAGGCTCTGGAAAACACGCATAAAGCCTACAAACATTTCAAAGAACCATTCAGTTTATTTTCAGGAATAAGCAACGTTGAGCCACTCGTATCATTTGAATAAAAAATGGCGCAATATTTTCACAGAACAGGTGAGCTCACTCAGCGTGGTCTTATTAAATGTGTTAGCGTGTTAGTGTAAGAGGGCCGGCGTGGTCGAAGGGCAGGAGGGAACGTAGGTAGCGCGACGAGGCGACAGTAATTATTATCGTGGTGTCGACGACTCCGGGCAGATCGTTCACCTCGGGGGTCGCATAAACTACGCAACACGCTCCACGCTACGCCAGATCTCTAATCTGGGACGCATCACTGGAACACCTTACTTACGAATCCTTTCAATTCATCCCGTGAACACAACGGCAACGCAGACAACGGCGTTTGCAATCTAATGACGCATCAAACTTTATATTATTACTACATAACTACGAGTATATTGGGTACATACATAACATACTGGCATATTATTTGATGCAGACAAACAGTCTGATGATGACTGGGGAGAACGATGCCCTGTGACACATCTGTCGCAAGCCACAAGTAGATTCACATTGAGCCCGGCCAGCGACATGATGAGACATAATTATTGTCCCGATCCTGTGCCAGCACAGAACAAAGAAATATAGCAAATACAAAGGAAATTTAAACCCAGCGGCTCAGCCGCAAGCTAGTAGGTACTATGGATATAATATAATTTACATATGTTTACATGTTTATATGTTTTGCTTTAGTAAAATTTAGAACAAAGAGAATAACTATACGTAAGTAATAAGTATTGAAAATCGAAACCGTACTTACGAGTATTACGAGTAAGACCTAATAATCCTACTAATTTCACTGATATTAGGTATAATTAGGAAGTTTGCATATGTACCGACACAGCTGCATAGCATGGATATTTATCCCTCAATCAGGCATGCTAATTATAGTGATAGTGTTTTTAAATCCAGTCATGCTCCATAAAATTTTCAGGAAAAAAAGTATTATTTGTGTAAATAATACTTTTTTTCCTGATAATTTTATTTCTAAAGGAAAACTGATAAATAAATTCTACGTAAACTGAGTCGCGGGCAAAAACTAATTATATTTTTATAATTTTATAAGTATGTCAGGATGTTACTCCCGCAATCACGCATAAACGGTTGAACGAATTTGGATGAATTCTGTATAGTTAGGTCGATTTACAAAAGCTGGACGAATTAGTGAAGTTGAATCATGTGTGCATCTTAAAATGGCAAACAGGTTGATTTAATAAGTAATATTCGTATTTATACACAGGTGTTCCGTATTCTGGATTGACAGAGAGGATACTTTTTATCCCGGGACACTTAATATAATTAATAAACGAGTTCCAAGTACCTACTTGGACGAAGTCGCGGGCAACGGCTAGTTCTATGTTCTATATAAGTTAAACCAGTGCCTAATGAAATATTGGTCAATTGTTGATAGTTTATTATTTGCCTCCTAATTATAGGATTGTAGGAAATTATAATTATTTAGATGTAGATGGTGTCGCAACGCCGGGCGCGGCCGCTAGTCGCGCGCCTCACGGCCGCCCGCCGCCCACTCGCCGCTTAAACCCATATACAGCATTTGGCTCCAATGCACGGCAATATTCATATTTTTATACATCTTACTCTCAATGAAGCAACTTATACCTCTTAACAATCACCCACTAAACTATCCTTATTAGCAGAGTTAAACGTCCGGCGGCAACGTTGCATGCCATGACGTCAGGTCGAGCCATAACCGTGTTTATTTTACTGCAAGAGCATTCTATGCATGAACGTGCTTACAATTCCGATACAAAATCAAACACAACTTACCGTATTCTACTTGTTTTTAATATGACACCTGGCTATATTTATCTGAGTTACGCGACACGTTTTCTTTGTGCCGGAGTAGATTAATGGTAGCGTTGTCGAGTTAGGTAACATGGTGATGAATATTTCCCTGCTTCATTTCATTAGAATGCGGATTTTGCTTAAACAATGCATCCCGCGTTTCCCGCAATCTTCACACAAGGTCTGTATAAACAAGCGTTTACCTGCATCAAACATGCCCGAGTGAAAGTACGGTAGGCGATTACCTGCCGTCTTCACAGACAGAACTTAATAGTGATCTCGCTTTAAATGTCGCCGATAATGACAACTTATTAGGTACCTGGGCGACAAATACGGCGCCGAACTGGTTGCACAGGAATCCACGGACACACTAGCTATTTATGTATCGGCAATCAGCATAACAGAATATAATGGCGTTATAGGTAGGCTCCAGCTGCAAATCTCTCAGTGTATCTAAAGTTGTTTGAGCGTAAAAGGAAGCTAAGATTCGTTGAAATGTTATTTAAAGCTAAAGTTTTAGTTCGACACAAAATTTCATAACGTTATTGCTAATTTACAAATTAAATTGTACTCAAAAAATGCATGTTTAAATATTCACCCACCGGCATCGCCACATTTGAGTCAGCGCTACAGCTGAGTGGGATCAGAATCGGCGTTCTCTACCTACGTTTGTTATCCTGTATAAAAAGGTACCCTTCTGTAGTTACCGTATGGCCGTCTTCGTCTACCTGTTGTCTTAAAGAGTTCTTTGTTTCGTGGGTCGACGCCCTCGATATCTCACTTGCCTATTTTACGACGCGACATACTTTTAGATAAGTTTCGTTTGTACTAGATTTGATTGTTGTTACAGCAATCACTATTAGTGATATTGTAAATAGACTCGACAGGCCATCAATAACAATTCATGGACCCACCGCAACAGAGGGAATATTAAACTTGGATTTTAATCAGGACATCCTTGACTAGATTCAAAAGTGAATTACGGTGTGAAGTTCGGCTATCAGGTTGAATAAGTATTTGATTGTTACAAGAACGTTATATTTTATGGATCATACACGTTTCCGTGAGTGGCTCCTCACTCACGCGGTAACCTGGCAAACACCCCTAGGTGGGTCGTTGTTGTCAGTTACGTAGCTTAATAACCCAGTAGAGCTATCAATTCCGAGTCAGTATCTACCATAAAAGGCCCTTGGGGATTTCGTGTAATCAACTCTTCGTGAATTTATGTAATTATATTTCTTGGCCTTTTTCCTTATTTATTGACAGGCAATGTTTGTTCAATTCATTATGATGCTAAACCCCTGAACGCTAGCAATCTCCCCGTACGAAATTGTTTTCAACTGTTTCTGATCTAATGCTGCTAATACTCGTATTAATGCGACGTGGGTAAGTGAAGTATCTTAAGTATACTGCAATGCAACTTTAATTACATTTCGTGTTACGTGACTAGCTGCTACAGAGCCGCGACAAGCACGTTAGTCATATTTTAATGCGCTAACTTACAATTACAGTAACATCTAACTTCCTTGTCATTAACTTCAGAAAATATAGTGACCTAACTTGACAGGGTTTAGGGAGCCAGCGTTTTATGTTTAGCGGCTCTTTAGCGTATTTAACGTGTTTGTGGAGAAGACCTCGAAGCGCCGCGTGCTACCGGTGTTATAAATACCGTTTTATAAACGAGCCGAGTTTATCATACTTAAATAACGTTTATCTTCGAAAATATTCCTAGTAACAGCCGCCGCTATTTTTGAAGAGTTTACGCTATAAATAAATGAGCCATGCTTCTTAGGATTTATAATTAATTTATATGCCTATGGATTATCGACATCCCGGCAAGAAGACCTAATATGATCCATAAATGTCTATTAATCGCTTTTGTTCAAGATAAGTCAGCAAATTTATTACCAAAATTAGTCGATCGCGGGTAGTTTGAGCTGCGAGCGGAAGGAGCGGCGGCGAGGCGGGGAGAGCTCGACTGAGCCGAACGCAAATAGCCACGTGACCCGGCCATTGACTCGGTTTATCCTAATCCGGCCTACTACTCCAATTCAGCCCCAACACGAGAAGCCAATCCTAGCCCCACTTGCATACATAGAACTACACATATATACCTACACATCGACATAGACAGACACTAAAAGCAAGGTTTATATTCCATGCGACCTGAATTAATTGCAAGTAGGTATTTCAACTCGGGAGTTCTCCAAAGAACTTATGATATGAGGAATAATGACCAACAAAGTCTTGCGGAAAACAATCTGCTTACAATAAATGTTTTACCTCCTATAAAAACCCGTTCTTACTGATACTACCATTGGATATTTAATGTGAGCTCAGAATCGAAACAGATGTATTTACGTGCCTTCCTTGACTATTGGCGAATGAAAGTTTAAAAATATCTCAGAGAATATCGAGATTTACCATGTACCTACCGATCCGATACAACACAAGGCAACTGTTTACTGTGTAGATTTTCTGTTTTATTTCTTCTAATACGATCTTATGCGTACCTACTCGTAATTAAGTACCTACACCTGTCTATCTACATTACAGGCCAACACTCTACAATACACAACGTAAAAGGATCAAGCTAGATATGTTATATTCTGTGAACGTTAATGACCCGAGAAACTAAAACCTATCATGCATTTGCATATGACAATTTCAGACATCTTTACACATTTCTATTGTTAACTTTTAACATCTATAACATGAACACGCCCATTGGTACGAAACAAGACCAAAATCTATCTTTCAAAGAACAAAGGATTATGAATCGAATCTTTTGAGTTTGCCATCCCTTTCAGAAGCTGGCCGTTTTGACACCGGATTATGGTAATGCCCACCGCAGGTCCGCGGCCGGCGCGGCCGCAAGCGGGGCGGGCGTCCATTCCTGTCGTGCGGTGTCGTTAATACTGGATTAAGTATGCATATTTATGGAGACCCCGAAATCTCTGTTCATTTTTCATGAACTGTAAAAGGTATTCCGCGTCTCTTTTACCACCATTGTTACCTGCGGTGAATGTGACGTGGGTTGTGTTGTGTTGCAAGTAATGTTTAGCCAGATTTGGACAGCCTTGACAAACGCGCTATAGGTATATATCGTGCTTCACATTTTTAATTTCTATGACGAACTAGTCTAACCACATAACAATTGTTTTAAATAATGGCATAATTACCCATTTTTTACCAGCTTGTAAGACCTTTCTTGTAGGTACCTAATTGGAGAAACTCTAACCCCTACAGGTTTCACCTAAATATTTTAGGGCTCGGAAAATTCCACAAATGTACAAACGTTAACTTAATGTAACAAACTGTATTAGGCACTGTACAATAATAATTTATTGATTGCTACTTTTGATTGACGCATACTACACCAGGTAAGTAACTATTTATAAACAATGCCCGCCTACCCGCCTCTGTACTCTGTGCACACCAGTCCTGACTCGCATATTAGTGCAAACTTGAATGACAGGCTAGGACCAGTCCTAGGCCCTGTTGTACAATAGCGAGAGACGGCCATTATTTATTTTCTCGCAATTCCAACAGTCGCTGAGCAAGTGTCGCCCAATTACGCGGGCGCTGCCGCCGGCTCAGAGTGACAGTGCTAAGTGCCGAATCTGTAACAACCAAGTATGTAAACGATCATCGAGATGAATGCAAAGTATTCATGCTGCACACTTTATTTGTAGGAGTCGTTAGTAGTCGGATGTTAAGTTGATCCTGCTGTTAGATGCATACTTTCAACTCTATATTCACACGCTTTGTTCGAGCACAATGCTTCTCTTACGTTCTTTTTGTTTTCGTTCAGACTACCTTTTGTTGATAATCAACAATATCGCGACTCAGTAAAGAAATCTAGCGTGAGATTTTATAACATTATATTTTGCAACTGAGCATTCTTGTAGCGCATTTATACATAGCTGTCCATAACAATTATCCAAACTTAACATTTGTAACGATTGGGCTCCATTTTAGGATTGTTCTTTTATTACAATAAAGTTGCAGAACTTGGTTTTTTTACAACATTTTAACGCAGACCCATTAATAGAGCAATCTGCGGAGCTTCAAGAGACCGTAGCATGGTTTGCGTTAGTGTTGACACGCTGCTCGCGCCCGAAATATCTACCCGCCACACGAGTTCTCGCCGAAAACCGTGTCAATCAATTTATACTGGGCTTACTATGACAGCAGTCTTACCGAATTATAATGCAATATCAGAGCTAATGCCCATCCTAAATGAGACCAACAGTTGTTGCACTGGTTGTCCACATTGGATAACAAACGAGTTACCACCTGGCATTGCCAACGGTTGCCTTTTAGCATTTAAGAGAATTAATTGCCTTTACGTTGCACTACGTTGCATAACACCATACATGAAATGTGGCGAGACTGCAGACAATGAGCGCTTGACATTTATTAAAGCGGTAATGTGCGTACCTACCTGCGTCGCCGCTGTGGACGGAACCGCGCGCTCCGCCTAGCTCAAAAGCGAAACGACGCTGTTATTGTTATAACAGCGTCGCAGGATCACAACGCCGAATCAATCGGATCCGATCTCGAGCGGGTCTCACAGAGGTTCATTCACAATTGCCAATCGCTTGGCGGACCCTGAAGTAGGCTAGCGACTTCTACGCACGCTCCTTTTATGGCTATAGCTTCGGATTTTACACATTCAGGAAATTCAACTTCATACACGACTTTGTGTTGTCAGCCGCGGCTTATATTTTCGACGCAAAATTACAGTTCCGATCCGCCCGATTCAAGCAGTGTGGTTTAAGACAATCATTGCACGTATCATGTTATGAAAACGGAACGAACCGGTTTCGAAAATATATCAATTGAAAGTACCAACTCGGCATCGCGCATGTTTAATGTTATTGTGCAGTTCAATGCGTGGCTTGCAACACTCGACGAGCCCGTTACACGACAGATTTATCTGTCTGTCTACGAGTGCTGCGCAGCCGCAGCCGCGGCCGGTGTCGGCGCCGCCGCCGCCGAGATAGGTCATTCCATTATTAATATGTACAGGCATTATGACTAGACGCGTTTATCCAATACGCATAAATATCTTGATATTATAAGCAAATGAGGCAATACCAGCTATTAGAATACGACTCTTTTATACCTTTTATGGAACTAAATAGTTAACATCGAACTGACGAGTTTTATTAAAAAAAATACCAATGATTTGCATAACCTCTGTTATTGGGAAACCGTAAGAAATGAGTACTTGGTGAATAAATAAATACGCAAAAAGTGATTCAACGTATTTGCGACTAGTGTAGGCTGCGATTTTAGTCATATACTTAGTTGAGGTGGTTAGCGGCAAAACTCTAAAATAGCAGGTAGCAAGCATTCTTATTTAGGCGGGCTACGAGGTCATAAGGTCGCCTTGTTCTCTAATGGCTGAGACGTAGTGTTAGTTTGAAGTTTTCCTTTCTAGCGTCACCTGTGCGTGCAGCCTGCGCCTTGGGCACGCCACGCACCGCGCGAGTAGAGCCGGGTTCCCGTTAGACATGTGTCATCGCGGCTCGGCGTATCGCGCCCTCGTTACGGCTGCGGCCCGGCCACTAAACCTGTTCTTACAATAACCCTTGTAACAACTTAGAAAAGTAAAGTACCTACCTATCAAAATTCTGAAGAAACCTTCAATCTGTAGAACAATTGCTTGTAAGTGCTTGCATTCTTCATCCTGATATGATAACCCATAAAGGTAAACCATTTACCTCGCTCGCGCTAAGGTTAAACCAAATCAATGCTTGCAGTCATGCAGATGTTATGATGATGATGATGATGATGATGGTGATGATCATCATGTAATATGATTATATTAAAGCTAGATTTACGTGTAAACTTGAAAATTATAAGTACTAAAATAAAAATATCTGGTTAATCCAATTGTTATCAATGAATAATTGTATGTCTGTTTTGACGTCACTATAACATGGAGTAAGAATTAGTTTTCCATAAGATACCTAACTACCCTCTCAAGCACCAAGCAAGTACCTATAAACCGCAAACTGTAATCTTGCCTTCGAAAT
Organism: Acleris laterana; assembly: GCA_963966035.1. Lineage (NCBI taxonomy): Eukaryota > Metazoa > Arthropoda > Insecta > Lepidoptera > Tortricidae > Acleris > Acleris laterana. The sequence goes on from OZ014440.1 coordinate 11,745,691, forward strand.
ATACGTAGCTACTGCTACATTCTTAGTAGGCACTTTTTTACTATTGATGGAAATTCATAATTTACCATAACCTTGGCGAAATGTTGGAAATCTTTTTTGCTTGCTGGTCGTGTAGTGTCAAAGACGCACATACGCAATACCTAATTGCGTAGAGTTTTAAACAAAGCTGAAGAATAATGTTCTAGTCGTAAATAGACGATGGAAGTCCGTGCCAACTACATGGCAACCATTGTTAAGCTGAATGTTTACGTCGGGTGATTAATCGCTCGAACACAATGCCACTTCGGCAGGGTGGCGAATGTGGGCTAACCAGCGGGCCTTTGTCCAGGCAATCCCTACTAAATACACGCGCATTGATATGTCTGCTGCTGAAAGCAGTTGCAGAAACTGTCGAAGAAATGTAAATTAGTAGAAAACCTCAAAAACATTGCAAGTTTCGAAAGTGTTTACTTACTGTGAAACAAAAAGTATCTAAAAAGGTTCTATTTAATTTATCAAATTCTAATCGTTATCTACAGGGTAAATTTATTTTTGACAACAATAACACATTTCGGACGCCCTTGGCTGTAGGTATAGCGTGATTGTACGAACGAAACTATACGTTTATTCATTGTGAGTTTGTGACAATATCATGGTTCGCGTGCGTCCGCGGGCGCGCTCGCGGATTATGAACCTCGCATCCTACCCGGAGGGTCCTGTGACCCACAGCCATCGCGATATAAATCACAAACCCAAATAACATGTAGTACCATGTGGGAAGGGAAATTAAAATGTCCCTTTAGCTCAGAGGTTCCCAAACTCTTTTGTTTCATAGACCACTTTCCAAATTTTGCTGGATCCGGTGGACCCCCTGCAGCTACATTACTACTAATTTCTAAATCTCGAAAAAAAAAAAAGTGAAGATTAGATCTATCTATGGAAATTTGAGTTGTTGCTAAGTTTCAACGACGAATTAACAGTTTCCAAAAAAAAACGGTTAGAATTGATTGCTTGATAGGGCCAATTATGTAATAATAAAGTCGACTACGTGTTGTACTGAATAAGGAATAGGTATGCAAATTTTTACAAGTACCTAACAGTCGCTGAACTTCTTAAAATTTTATCTGCCTATCTATATTGATAGGATAAATCAAGCTAACATTAACGTTCTTCACTATCGAATCCAAATTAATTTTCATGCACCCCAACTTACGATTGTGGACCCCCATTTTTTGTCACCCCCAAAGTAGACCCCTGTCGAGTCTCCCGTGGACCCCTGGGGGTCCACCTGGACCACTTTGGGAATCACTGGTTTAGCTTAAACGTGGTTAGGTTTACAAATGCGCCCTTGCCAAATCTGAAAACAGTAATAAAACCATCTATTCTGGTGTAATTTACTTTTAAAGCTGTTTTTTTTTATAATCTGCGCGAGTCCGACTCGCACTTGACCGTTAGTTTTCAAATCATTTATTGGGTCAAATAAATGAGGTTTCTCCTGAAATTTGTAATCAAAATCCGCTCGCTTATTAAATCTGGAGTAGATGTGGTATTGATCATATTACATAACTATTGTTTTTGTTGTTGTTTAAGTACATAGTACTTCTATATCGCATTCATGACTATCTCTTTATTTAAGAGCCATGCTCTTGTCAGTGGAGTAATCGCCAACCGCTCCGGTCCTCTGTCAACTGCTTGAACTTTCTGGTACGACCCAACCTTAACCTTCTCTTTTATTTGCTCAAAGTAATAGGCCTCTCTTTCCTTCTATATTTCCTTAAATGATGTTTTTAAGGAAAAGCTCGTGTCGTAGCAGCTGTCCTATCATTGTTCCTCTTCTGATTTCTATTGTCTCTAGTAAATTCCTACTTTCATTTATTCTATTCAGCACTCGGTTATTTTCATTTATGATTGTATGTGATCTAGATAAAAAAAAACTAAACATTAATACTTATGGCAGTTAGTGGTCGAAAAGAAAGATGTAAAACGCAGTAATAGAAGAGACTTGGTTGTCTGACGCTTTAGTTTCATGAAGAACTCGAAAAAAACATCGAAGCAGCAAATGTCTTGTTTATTCGTAAAAGTTTCTAAAGTGTTCGTTAAAAAGAACTGTTGGCTGATTCGATTCATACCTTCCACAAAAGCATGATTCAAATAGTACTGCTCATTGATTTATTTATTAGGTCCACCAATTTCTGGAAATTCTCAGTAACCATGAGCAGAGTATTCAGTCACCGGCAGTTCTCAGAAATATCTTTTACTTGCACTCTGTTGGGTGCATAAAGCGCCGGTGGATGAGTCAACCGTCTGGTAATGACGTTACGGCCGGTCATTACTGGCTTCCAAGGTAAATAGAGAGTGGATCACCTATTATCGTATGAATAAATCGGTGTTTGAAGAACAAGACCGTCATTACACGATCATTACCTAATCACTAGAGGCTTATCAGCAGCGAAGCAAATGTTGAATCATTTTCTAATGCCCTCGACTAATGCACGGAGTTTCTTGACAAAGTAAAGTTACGATATTGACTCATGCTTGGTAAACGAGGCGTCGTTAATATAATCTAATGTCAAGGTTAAACAAAAGTTAAAGAGGATGTGGTGTCATGTTGGCCATAGCCATTGTATTAGTAGAATGCGCCTTTTACCTCGCCATAAACTTAAAATAGTAACTAAGTAGTAAAAATAATGTACATAGCTACGCGCGAGCAGTGTGCCAGTTTATTTTTTCAGTGCATAACATAAATTTCGCAGGGCTTTTAATTTTAATTTTGGAGACTAAAAGTCTCGCTACTCTCATTACATACCTACTAAATTATCTTGGTTTACCAGAAGGAACTTTCTTTTCCACCTAATCAAATTTAGATCCTGTATAAAAAAACAGTACTAACTGTACTCACATATAGTATACTTAGGTAAAAACAGTACTAACTGTACTCACATATAATATAATAACAGGGACTTGATTAGTCTTATTTATATACAAACAAGCTTTAAAACTTACGCATTTCAATACAAATGAAACGTCCGCGAATTAATTTATAAATTAATTTATAGGTCTAGCTAGACGTGTTAAAAGGAGACTTGGAATACTTATTAATTATTACCTAAATTAGTGATGGTTTATTTAAGTTTAGAGAATTCAACAATAATACAATTAAAAATTAAAACTAAACGTATTTAAATTAAAATAAAACTAAAATGCTAAAATATTAAAGATATAATAAATAATAAACACCACTATAAAAAGAACACCCACTCTAACAGGTCCGCTCGCGGCATGGTCCCAATGACAATGGCTGCATTACCTCTCTGGATAGCTTTAGGATCTCCAGAGGAGTCTATGACCGGGCCTTAATAAAAAGCTTTTCATATCAGCTGACCAAGAGCCCATGGTCTCCACTGCAAGCGCCACAAATTCGTAATTATTTAATAATGTATAATGGTCAATGGTTAATGCAGTAGCTGTTGCCCCCGACTCCGACCGAGTAGAAGTCGTGTATCGCTACTCGCGGTAAATAGTACCCATTGTCCTTTCTCGGGTTTTATGCCTAATTTCATCGAAATAGGTTCAGCAAAGTTACTTTCACATCTATAATAGATATTAGTATGGATGAAGTAAGTTTTCCTCTGAACTTGGAAAATGAGTCCATCGATAGCGGATGACATTATTTAATTAAACAAGTGACTAACGACACTCTGCTGGTCACGCTCGACTATCCGTGTGGCGCGATAGCGTAAGTACATCGTACCTATAGGTGATGTGATGTGATGGCACATTGTGTGCGCAGCGCTTATCGGCGGCAGGAAGTGGCTTGGTTTATTATTCGTGTCGCGCATCACGCGGCTGCGTGCGCCGACGCAGCCGTCCCCGCTCCAGGATAATTGCCACTCGCCTCTCCAGATACGAATACGACACTAACGGGACACCGCCGCTGATATAATCTCTCATTAACAGATAAAATTCATGTACCTACCTGTCCCTGACAACTAACTACAAGTATCAAGTTCTAACAATCCAAACGTAGTGGAAATCCACTTAATCATCTCTAGAACGTCCGGATTGTCAAGGAGTACAGATTGATAGTAGACGAATGATTGTTGTGAGATTATTGTTTTGTTTAGGAGCGAGTGTGCGTGCGTGCAGCGGGCGGGGAGCGGCGCCAACCGCCTCCCGCGGGAACTGGTTTGACTGCAGGGTGCAACTGCGGGTCAACAACTCACCTTACTGATCCAAACACGTAGGCTGATCGGCGAAAATCCAACGCCTACTCACATATTTCCTGATTAGTATCAAGACCAGCGCGCAGGCAGCTAGGTACCTACTAGGACTTTACTGCGGCAGTACGACTACAGCGGACGAAGAACCTTGGCCGATACACAACATTCTGACGAGATCTGAACAAACATCTATATCAGTTATCGATCTCTTAACTAGCCTGTTTTTATGGGTACTTAGTACTTACTGACTAGCTAGACTATAAAAACATTATACCAATAAATACACTGAGTATTATGCGTACTAACTACCTAATATATGTAGGTACCTATGAAACTTTAAGCACTTGCTTTACGACAACGAATATGACGTTAGTAGTTTCTTACCAAAGTTTATAGCTCCAAGTATTTAGTTATCTTCAGGGGATTAAATTTTCCTTTCTTAAGTAATAATGATGTGCACGGTGGTTAAAAATTAACGGTACAATTAATCTTAAGTTATGTATACATATCATATCAGGGAGTAGCCCTGATAGATAGATAGGTACATATTTTTAAAACTTTAGGTAAGTATTGTTTTGTGTAAAACATTTGCAATTTTATTATTTTATTAAAAAACCGTGAACTGAGATACCGACAAACATTTCAGCTGTCCAGAAAACAGATGGTCAGTAGTGCAGGTCCGTTCACGTAGCAATGCAATTTCTTCTTCAAAGCTACTAATACTAAACATAAACTGGACACTTTACTGAGCCATCTGGACCCTGCAGCGAGGCAGCTAAAGACTTGTTTAATTTTAGTGCCTATTTCTGAGAACGGAATAATGGCACTACGATTATAACCAGTCGAGTGTTCAAAAACATCTTTGAAAACGAGACATTGCATTTGCACTTAGCGAGGATGCAAAGTGGATAAAAGGTAAAAATAAATGAGAAGATGATACTTAAAGTAGTTAGTCCGGCCGCCGCCGGGCGGTTGCGCCCGCGCCTGACGGACAGCGGCCGCGGCGCAGCGCTCCGCTGCTACTAGACCCGCCAGCCATATTTACATGGTAACAACATCGTCTTTGATATGTTAGCTTATAGTCAACGTTTTGATAGCTCTTATTTACTTGACAGTAATGGCGGCCGAGTTTAAAACAATACCATAACAGGTCGCGATATGGTTATTGCCGCGAAGAATAAAAGCCCAACGTGTAGAATCTACACCAGCCATAGTCAAGGCTGTCTCATAGGCTGTCAAGTTAATAAAGTTGTCAGAATACGTTAAACAAAATAGATAGCACAAGGTAAAGTAGGTAAAATATATTATGCTATAGATGAGTTCGCACTTAAATCAGTTTCAAAAATCAAAATTAGTATAGTCACATTCACATTGAAAAAAGGTTCGTCACTTTTCGACTCTATTTCAATGCTGTTAAGGTCCAAAAGTGTCGAACCTTTTCTTACCGTGAATATACATTCGTTTTTATGTAAATCATTATTCATTACACATTAATACTTCCATCCGCATAGTGAACGAAATATTGGTCATCAATTCACGAAATAAAAACCAACTTAAGGTAAATAGAAAAAAAAATGCTGAAGGGATGTAAAAAAGTTAAATCGGTCTAGTTAAAGATTGTGATATCTGCAGAGAGAGCCGGATGGGCCAATCAGCTCGGTGTGACTCACACACGCTTGCACTCATGCGTTGTCGTACTATACAAGTATGTTTGTCCAGCACAAATGCAACACTGCCATATGAATGCAGTCGTAGTTTTGTGCTATATTAAAATTTACAAACATCTTACTATACTCTCTAGGCCGCGTTTGCAGAAAAGAGCCCTTGGTAATATGAGAAGGGAATTTTAATATATATCTCGGCGATGCACCAATTTAATGAACTGTTATTCAGAGAATGAATGTCCGGTGCTACGTAAATAAAACCGTTATCTTGTAGTCAATTTGTTATTTCGATGTTACAATGGGGACCTCACCTAAATGACAAAACTGCTTGTAATTTTATACTTAATAAATGTTAAGAATTGATAATGGACTGCACAATCGTTGCCAAATTTAAATTGTGACCTAATTTACAGCATTCGTTAAATTTGCACAGCGTTGAGTGGAAATCGTTAATGGATTTTCACGACTGGCGAAGACGCAAAAACTCATTGATAATACAGATGTTAATTGGCTGAAACCAAATTAGCAATTAAGAATTCAGTCAGCGGTGGCAATGCCGTTAATTTAATTACTTCTCAAAACAGGTAACCGAGTTATAATATTGTCAGATTGCTTCCAGCGATGCGGTTAAATGCTGTAAATCAAATGGAACCTACTTCTCGCGGTGTTACGCAAAATGTTCTTGAAATCGCTTTCTACGTCGCGTCAAGTCCACGCTGCTGAGCTGTGATAAGCCTCCTTACGTAATTCGCCGCCTGCAGTGGATGAATATAGGCACTTGCTTACCAACCACGTCGTCGCGAATTTATGACTTGGAACATGAAATCGCTGCGAAAATATTACGCTGCTAGTGTACCTGCTTCATTATTACTTTCGTTCTGGTGATAGGTACCTAAATACTTACTATATAGTAAAACTGACCCGCAGTGGAAACCTATTACATTTCTTCCGTCATGCCACGGATCGATGTTTTGCTCGAAATTGCCTAAATAACATCGCTCTTTACGTGTTTTTTCTCACAAAATCGTACCGTAACAAATATAGCTGTTTTTCTACAAAAAAAAAACAATAACCGTCGATTACGACCGTGACTAAAATAAATGCCGGCATCACCGCGATCCAAACTTGTGGGTATAGTTTAATAACGTCTGTAGTATTGTAGTTATGTTTTTTGCTAGTTAGTGCCAGAACAACCTTACGCAATCACTTTTCTGACTAGTTCATATTTTTTCAACCTTAAAAGTCAACGTAGAGAACTAACAGCATACCTATCGTATTTTAAACACTTAGGTATATGGATTTATCAATCAATCCATCTTTCAGTCCAACGTTTTGTAGGTGTGGTACCTACACAATTCTTGAATGTCTCTCAAGTACTAAATACCTGGTTAACGCGTAAGTTTTGAATAATACGTAGATACGTGTACCCACTTAATGTAAAATTCTCCAGTCGTGGGTACAAGTCATATCGCTCATTGGTCGTATGAGTCGTATCTTCCTTATTGTTTAGTTAGTCATATAAACATTAGCCTACCCGGTTGGCATTGTGCCAGCGCGACTCGACTCCATACGCGGTTCACAACCACATTCATAAGCAGTTAGATACGCACGCATATTTCAATACAATTAACAACATGTATCGGAACTATACCAGAGATTTTTTGCCAGCCGCGTGTGAAGAAGCGATTTCACCGGGAAACTCGGTACCTTTCGCTCGATTTGACGGCGGATAGAGAACAGTAAGAACAGCTGTGCCACTTCCCACTGACCTTTGTTACAATCCCACTCCAAGAAAGCAGTGGCAATCTATCACGTGCTGGAGGGTTAGGAAAAATCAATAGACAGCCACAGACTTAACGCCTTTCAGTTATACCGCCAGTCGTTAAACTAATGCTTTATAATATGAGAGCACGTGTTCATAAAGATTAAATATAAGGACTACACACATTCAGGTAGGTACGCGGCGACATTGAACTTTACAGTGAGTAACGATCTACGTTGAGAAATTGGCACAGTACCAAAAGTTCTGTTGTTCAGGAGACAAGTCTGATTTTCAGAGACCTACCTAGTATCGTAGTGTGTATCGTAGTAATTTCGAAAAACGTAAACAAATATTTGTTGGACGTTGTACAAGTAGGTAATTACAATGTATCGTACGATATGGTAAGTATGATGAATTTCAATTTTCATCTCGGATGTAGGAAGTCCGGTAGTGGTAATAATACGTACATTCTTCTCAGACTTAAATTGATGAAATAGAGAGACATATCCCAGAAAACAAATGACGCTCGCAAATACCCGAGATAAGAAGATTGCATTAATAGTAATTCACAAATGCATTTTCTTTTCAAGAACACAACGGCACCCTTGCTCACCCCCGTTACACGTGCGTCCCGCTCTATGTTTTATGTTATGAATGAGCTCAGCAATTTCTACTTCCCCTCATTACTTTACAAACATCAATAACACGTTTTTATAAAAATACCTCAACACATCACAAAATCAAACAAAAAATTACAATAGGCACAACGATAAAATCATGCATGTCTTATCTTATCAATATCATTCTTAGCGATCAACACCACTGAAACAAAGTGATTTGGTGTTTTATTTTGCTACTTAAGAGGTCTATTCGGAGACAAGTAAAGTTATTACTTTACTTGTCATTAATTCAACCGTGCAGACAACTGCCAGTTACCATAGCACGACATTACTATGTTTTCCTTATTTAGATCAAGGGACTTGGGTAAAAACAAATGCCATTATATCTTACTTATAGTACCTACGTGTCTTATTTGCACCTGCCAATTTCATTCTTTAGTCTTCCATTTTGCTAGGTACGGATATAATATTATTTATTTCTTTGGCCGAGTACACTCGCACAGCTCGCACTGCCGTCGCCGTCTCGCATGCTACAACCAATAATGCAGCACGCAAAAACTTTAACTAGACACGTATACGTCCACTTTCGTGATACACAATCCGTCATGGTTTCACTTCTGATACGGGTAAATCTGATAGACCTTTAATAATGTATCTCCGATTTGTAATACTTTTGCCTTTAATACTAGACCATGAACAGACTAGGCCCTGCATTGTATTATACAGAATACCTGAATTAAACGGATCTCTAGTGGCATACATACAACAAATGAACAACAATATTTAGCTAAGTTTTGAATACCTCAGACAGCTTTTGTACAATGTGGATATTGACCTCTGTAAATTAAGGAGACGATAGAACTTGAAAAAATTAGAATAAATGAGTCTTGTGCTTGATATTTACGATATTTTTTTCCGCTAGTTCTTTTTAATGCCCCGGGATATAGGAAGCACCGAACCGACTGAATTTGAGGATCAAGGGTTAAAATAAAATATAGCGATGACATTCCTTTGATCTAACAATACCTGCATTTCAAATTCCAATCTACATGTCACTTGAATATATACATACCTGCATAAATACGTCTGACAAATAAACACTACCCCTTCTTGATCAATCGAGTAGGTAGGTACATAGTGCCTGTCCAATACGTGTCTACGTGCATTCATTTCATTACTTCATCTACCCGTTTTTTTTCACCGTATCCGATATTTTGTTTTCTGACCCTAATAAACATTCATTCAGAACCTATTAACATGCGTAATAAGCAATCGTCATTAAAACAGGCCCATTTATAAGCCGTAATTTGGTTAAGCGACCACCAATGAGTTATATTATAACATAAGGGCGTGGTCAAAGCTCGTCGACCTTCCTGAGCGGAAGTCGTTGTCGATGCTTGTGCCCTACGGTTACCATAAACAACCCAATCCTGTACCTATAACTACCCGTCGTATGCATACCTAATTGACACTGTCGTGCGGTGAAGGCAAGCTTCTATAACTAGTCTACTATCAACACTGCAGAACAATGACAGGCAATACTTACGTACCTATTCTATTCGTTATGTAAAGGCGTTTTCATGGAAACACCACGTCTCAGAATATAATAAGTGGTATGTGGTATATGTTTTTTGAAAGTGATTTTCCTTTTTCTTCGTCAGCCAGTGTTCGTCTGAACCGTAGCACTGAGTTATATGCTTTCAAAACGAAACTAAGTCTAATTAAATACTTTATAGGTTCCTAGTAAGTTTGACGGAACTACGCAATCAAAAAACCTGTTAAACACGTGGCAGCGCCTTTACCGAGGGCAGTGCACAATACGCGTCTCATTTTGTTTTGTTATTGTGTCGTATGCTTAACACAGCACGTGTTGTTCCCCACTTGCTAACCATCTCAACAAGTGCATCCCAAATATTATCTTATCCTTTCTATCTGAAGACCGAGTATTGCTTATAAAAGAATAAAAGTACGAAACATCTGTTACGAAGACCCCATCTTAGGCCGTTCAATAAGCGTCCCGTGTACCGACCATTGTAAAAAATGTGTACGTCCTCCCAGGAAGCAGACATAAGCGGTCCTTTCAAACCTAATTAGTTTCGGATTCGTGTTTAGAATTCCTGTCTTGTAACTTACATCGTACCTACTCTTAAAAATGATTTGGATATCCTAGCTAGAGTCCAGGTATTACACCCGGAAACAACTTGTACAATTAATTTCTAATACTAGTTTTTTTCTTAATTATATAAAACAGATGAAGGAAATCTTTTAACATTTTTTTAAAGCAAATAAACGAATTTTAACTATATAAAAATCCGAGATAGAAAGTAGCTAAGTAGGTAAAGACTATGTGTGCCAAAGTTAAACCCAAATCCATTCAGCCGTTTGTGGGTGCTTGAGGGACTATCGAATCATCTTTACAAAATTCACATAAACCTATATCATTAGTAGACTTGTTTTTTGGTATTCCTAACAGGTATGGAATTCCTAATACACATAATATGTTAATTAATAAATGACAAATTAAAACCTTTTAGGTGTATCCAACTAGTAAATCATCGTTAAATTGGACGGGTACTCGTAGCGTGATACGAAACAATCAAAATTCACCACTGGACACGCTTTCTTTTGGAAGATTAATATGTGTATCACCTAGATACAAAACAAAAGGGCGCGAACACCTAAACAGCGCGACGCGACGTGGACACGAACATAGTTCCCAGCGCGATCCCTACCTACATTTCTCATATTGCCTCACTCAGACTGTAACTGATTAGCTAAAAATTATGTAGTAATTACGTACTAACACGGAGATTTCATTACTTAACTTAACAGACGTCATCACTCTTGACGTCCGTTGTGTACCTTAGTAAGCAATACGTGCCATAAGAGTAGCCAGTAAGTAGATATGGCTTAAATAGCCGCACCATGTTCGGCGCAAGCGATGCAAGTCAAGGTGGCAAGGCTTACGCAACACGCCGAGGAGCACGCAGACGCCGAGCCAGCCAACGTTCCGCCCGCGCCGGCCAAGGGACGCGCCTGCGCAGCGCCAGCTCGCACCCAACCTGCTCCGACGAGATTACGCACCTACTTACCAATACCAGTTACGTGTCATTTAAGTTGTTAATCTTGGTCGAGTCATACAGGAATCGCGTCACTGCCTACATGCTCAACAAGGACAGAAACAACGCACGTGACGTTATAAATGTCTAACGCATCTAGGCGCAGTTATTTGACGTAAAATAAAAACCATTCTATGTAACACAAGCATCGGATTGATTGTTTCCATGAGAATGTTACTCATGAGAACGGAGTAGTCAGCCGTCGACGTCCACTGACTGTAAACAACAGAACCATTGTTACCGGGACCCACTGCATAACTACGTTGGTAGGTACTTATAAGGGACAAAAAATATTATTAAACGGCTCTTGAATATTGAATGAAATACGAGTAGTGATTGTATGTTATGGAATAGTAATTTAAGTTGTAGCAATTAACTTGTTAAAATTAAGGGGTGGATAGAGGTTCGACATGGGTCGCGTATAAAATCCATACTTCGCTTTTTGCAGTCTCACTCCTGCTAGGGTTGATTTTGATCGATGAATCAATTTCAAAAATATACAAAAAATGTTAATGTATTGTTTTAACTTGGGTGTTTGGGTTGATGATTGTCCGTCAGCTGGTCCTATGCTACGACATAGGATACAAATTACCCTTACCTTAAGTCCTATAACATTTGAAGTAGACAAGTGCAACTCAATCACCTCTGACTGTACTGGTTTTGTGCGTTCATATTTATTTTTTCTTGCAATATTCTGATTAATTTCAATTATCTCAGAGATAATTTAGAGAACGGCCACGAGGCGTATGTTTAGAGCGTGTATTTATAGTCGCCCCACACGCAGTAGCAGAGGTGCGCGGGAGACGCCCGTCGACGGTTCTATTCCAAGCGGGACCTTGCACACACACCGAACTCACCATTTACAAATTTAAGTCTTAATATGACGACTGAAAAATAACAGTCTACCTACTTCTGTTACGACAATTTCAGAATTGGGTAAGTAAAGTTTTTGGAAGAGATGTAAATTATATTTTTTTTCGATAGTCGTCATCCTGAAGATCATGGAACTGCGGCTCTTTTACTTTTATTTCCTCTAATATTTTAGAAATCTTTTTTTTAGTTATGAAGTTGACATTTGTAAACTTTAATGACCGACAAGCTTGTTGCCTTCGTATTTAATGAAATAGAAAAAAAAAACTGTCACTTCTATATCTGTCAACGTCAAATCAAATCAAAGTAAATAAACAGTTCAATTCAAATAAGTAAATTCAAGTAAATCTTTGTAATACTCCATTTCCACAGTCCGTGTGAGGTTGCCTGAATTCATTGCGTGGATTGTACAATTCAAAAGTGCTCTCGTGGCTATCAAAAAGCAGAGCAAGAGTCGTCGAGAAAGGAAGAAATCGGTGTCCAAGAAGAAGTGCCAAAGGGTTCGAAAATAAATCGTAGACGAAATTTAATATCGTGCAAAGGTCTTAGAGCAAAGCGGCAAAACGAAAGTCCGGAGTTCGTTCTGAGATCGTTAAAAATATTTCTAAAAACACTGATCACATGAAACACAAGCAAACAGAAAAGAGCCGTTGTATTGAATCGTTTGTTTACTTTGATTTGACTTGACAATGACAGATATAGAAGTGTTTTTTTTCTTTTTCATTAAGTACGAAGGCAACAAGCTAGTCGGTCATTAAAGTGTACAAATGTCAACTTCATAACTAAAAAAAATATTTCTAAAATATTAGACGAAATAAAAATAAAAGAGCCGCAATTTCTTGATCTTTAGGATGACGACTATCGAAAATAAATATAATATACATATCATGCAAAAACTTTACTTAGCCTATTCTATCAAGTCCAATGACTACAAACATCAAACTTAAACTCGCATCTCTTTTTATGGCTAACCATTTCTATACTTACTTGGTTAATGGCGACATTAGACGATCATATAGGTACCTAGGTATATTTTCATCAAAACAAACATTAATCACGTATTGTTACGCAATGAAGACCTTGGGTAACCGCAAGATATGAGTCACGTATAGACAGTAAATGTGTTCTTTACATCCTTAGAAGTAAAAGATTATTTTTCATCATCTATTCGGAAAGGAGTCTTTTCCTCCCTGCTAGGAGGGATCAGTGGCACTTTTCTGTTCAAGGACATTTTGTTGCGAGTATAAAATATAAACGCAATGAAATATGAAAATAGTATGCACATAATCGACTACAATTTATTTTAATGTACTTATAGTGGGTATTTTTTAAACAATACATAATATGATTGATCTAGTTTTGTGAATTTGGCGTTTTAAGGTCATTAATTGTATGTTAGTGACATCTGTCACCGTCACAGGGTCGGTACGGTTTGAGAAATAGGTTAACAATTTTTCTTGTTAAATTTGATAATTCCAGCACTTTTAGAGAGTAAATAAGTAACACTAAGATCTTTTGTTTTCCTCATAGGTGATGTGAAAAACAGTATGTGTCACACGGTAGCAAAACCATTTCCACCTTGGGCATTAACACTTGAACTTTAGAATCCCTCACTATGCTTACATTTCACGTCACTGTGACACAGTTCTATCATTGCCTCGATTGCCTTCAACCTGTCGACGAGTAAAATTACATTTCGTCGTTTTGAAAATGTTTCTTATGTAGAGCCAAGACAGGAGCACCACATTATCCCGTAAAAAAAAACCTTCGATCATAAACACTTGATATAAAATAAACTCCCAAACATCATATAAATAGTTCAGGTCAAAACATTACCAGACGAGGGGAAGCTGTATTCCCTTTGTGTAACTAATCAATATCTCGCCCCGAAAACGCCAACCCTGCATCTCGATGATGCGTCGAGTTTTTGCCCAATTGTCTACATGTGGGTAGGTAATAGGGATAATATGTTTGTATGCAACACTGCAACATTACCGAGTTAAATATCAATCACTTTTCTTGATATTTAAAAATTACATCTAAGTTATTAAAAAACCTATATTGCCTTTCGTTTAAAAAACCATAACATAAAGATTGAAGACATTTAAGGAGGAAGACACTCCGGAATGTTTACACTTTTTTAATTGTATAAAGAAAGATACCTTAAGGACCCAATAATTAGGTTAGGGTTATGTTATAACTTACTAGCGACCCGCCCTCGCTTCGCTTCGGTTTATATGAGTGTTGTGTAACACCAGTACATAAAATAAAATAAAAATATACATATAAACCTTCCCCTTGAATCACTCTTATCTTTTAAAAAAAACCGCATCAAAATCCGTTGCGTAGTTTTAAAGATCTAAGCATACATAGGGACAGACAACGGGAAGCGACTTTGTTTTATACTATGTAGTGATGATAACACTTATAACAATCCCAGAAAGTTTGAAAACTGTTTCAACTTTAAAAAAAATCGGACCAATGGAACAGTTGGGGAAACAAGCACCCACTTAACACAGATATGTCATGATATGTATATCTCCTTTATGGGTATTTAGACTATTTAGTCTCGGGAAGTGTTTTAATGCCCGTCCGTAGTCTAACCCCCTTACTTATAAACGTGGAATAAGCTTGAAATAGTTTATGGCATGCTTTGTCCTCATCTATAATTGTGACATTTGCATCTGACAGAAAGTGACAAAGCATGGCATAAACTATTCCAAGCTTATTCCACATTTATAAGTAAGGGGGTTAATAAGTAAGTTCTGACAAACAAACCTATACATTCTCTGACTACCGCTTAAGGAAGGTTTTAAACATCTGGTAGTTATTACAACACCAGCCTGCCGTCAATGTCCGGGCAAATTAGCTCTATCTGGGACGGTAACGGCACTTGAACTACTGTAGTAGCACGAAACGAAACAACCCAACCGTGGTCAACTGGCGATAATCCACTCACAATTGTTATGAACTCGTGTCGAACCTTATTCTTCTGGTGCAATTTCACGTGGGACTTGTTACGCTGAAATTAATTTATAGCAAGGCAATGGGAAGGAAATCTCTAGACTACCTACTTATACAGCGGAAGACAGACCGGCACAGAGCAAGATTATATACCTATTTAATAATAGAGTACCTATCCGACATTACATGCTAAATAAACTAGATAATTTAAATACGCAAAAATCCAACATTTGCGAGCTGGCACATTAGCTAAAGTCGCCGTTAATAAAACTCGCAAAAGGTGTAAACAAAACCTAACGAACCAATTCACCATGATTACTAGATAATCACGTAGGTACCTACTTTTAAAGATCAAGTGATGTCTTTGCAATGATTTATAGAGTAAGTAGATCATTATTTTCATAATAGGTACCTAAGTTCAAGATGAAATATTTTTTTCATTTATTTTTAATAAAAACACGCTTGGTGAATATTTGAGGTTATGTGTCGAACAGTAGGTAATAATTTGTTTACATCGTTTACAAGTTGTATTGACGGCGACTTCATATACTTGGTAAGTATATAAAATTAAATGACTTGACAGAAGCGAGTGGAGCTAACATCATAATTATTATGCTTCTATTTAGTGCATTAGAGAAAATACTCTTTTACCGAACAATTGTCTTCGCGTGTGATATCCATGGACTTATTTCTCTAATAAGTCCACGGGAGTGTCTATACTCCGTACCAATTGACTCGTCTTATTTAGTAAATAATTTTATAACCTTAAAATGCATCATTTTTGGCTAAAACTAGCCACATTTTGAACCTGTGAGATGGCTTTAATTAAATTAGAAGTTACCTACATTGTTCGACATGTATTTTATTTACTTTGATTTTAACAAGTAAAACTATTCAGGATGCAGCAAAAAAAATTTTTTTTTTATGGCAAACGAGCACACAGGCCGCCTGATGGTAAGTGGAAACTGTGACCCATAGACATTCACATTCACAAGACTGCAATGCAATCCTAAGACTGCAAATGCGTTGCCAACCCAAAATTCTGCCAAATTTCTGTGTTGTAGGTACCTTCCTTACCTTCCGAAAATTATATTTAAAAAACATCGGCGCCAATGTTAACATGGGAAGATTATGGCAATGGCAACACAACAGAATAGGTATTTCGGAGTGTTATAAAAACAGAGGCTAATTACGCACACCAAGCTTCATGGTCCAACAGCTGCTACCGTTTACCAGCACGCGCCCCGGCGCAGGCGCAAGCTACAGCGATTGTTGCAAGAACGGTCCCGTTACGATCGCAACACTATCCGGCCCAGTGATCATCAAGTAACCCAGCAAAACACTCCGAGCCCATCCAACCGATCACACTGGCGGATATTCTCAACAAAAGTGCTTCAAAATCGTAATTCGCAAGTATGATTCAAAGATAATAAAATGCACAAAAATGCAACACTAGTTGCGCACGACATGCGATTTGAAATCGACGATAGTGCACAGTTGAGTGCCCACATGCTATGTGACAATCACAATAAAAACTTAGATGTGATGTTCTTCAACATTCAAGATTTAGATGTGATGTTCTTCAACATTTTAGATTCACCCTATATTACCTGGAGCCTGTTTACATCTCCGAAATTGTATTATTTATTTTAATCTGACATTTTGATGTATTTAATTATTATTACTACTGGGACCTGTACATCCATATGACATTTAAATTATGTAGCTTAAGTTTAGTATTGTAATAAGTGATTTATTTTTAAAAAACGGCTTACTGTTGAGTTTCTTGCGGCGCTTCTTCTCAACAAAATAAAAGTCTTCTTGTAAAAGTGCCTACAGGGCCTACTTACAGAATAAATGATTTGATTTGATTTGATTTGATCAAGACCCGAGGCAATTGTGGAAAACATTGGCAAAGTTGAGAAATAATATGTAAGTAGGTAACTTCCTAGGTCCCTACAAGAATAATTAATTACGGTAATTTTGAGTTTTTAAATAAAACCATAACCTTTCCATAATACCATGTTAAAAGTACCTACAACATTGTTTTATACAAAGTACCTACAACATAAAATTATTGTTATCGTAGCAAGGAATCATGTTCATGACACAGCATTTAAAAAACTTTCAGATTTAGGGCCACCTAATTTTAAACCTGTCATCTTATCTAGGTTTAGTTGAGTCAAATTGTATGAAACTGTCAGAATCTGGTTAAATGGCTTAAACCAAATACCTGCCTAAATTATATTTTTGCAAGACACCATGTTTATCACTTCAAAATTTTTGTAATTAATCTGTTTCCGTATTTGGTTGCCATGGGTAGTAATGTGGTATCCGTCATAATGGTTTGCATTTAGGAACTTACAGTCACAAGATTTAATACCCATCTTAAGTCCAAAGTCAATCTGACATTCTACAACAAAAAGGTTGAGTTTTCTAGAAGTTACAAATGACTTGATATCTCTAATGAAATAGACGACTTCAAGCATATTTTTCTTGAAATGGGTTCCAAATTAATGCTTGTGACCGTACTACAACTGAATAGCATTTAAGACATTACACAGGGTCCCGGAAAATAGTGATGTAAAAACTGTTAAAAGCAGAACAATGTGCTTGGAAGGAGGACATGCCTATTTAGGGCATTACAAACCCATAATAAATTGTTAACGAAGGTAAAAATTCAATAAAAAAGTATTCAGAGTAAATTGGCAAATTGTATAGATCATTATATTCATATTTTTTTCATTATAACATAGATAGTTGTGTTGTGACTTCTTTGGAATTGCATGATAAGATTGATAATAAAGTTCTATGTACACACTACAGAAGTGTCTAAGGGTAGAAAACTGAATATTGTAACTTTTAATTATGCTGCGAGGTCTGAAATATACATTAAATATTAAGTCTTTAAGGGTTTTGTTATCCTTGGACACTAAAATGTGTGTAACAGAAGATGCTGCTATTTGCTTGGTGAATATTTACAACATGAGCCAATATCTGCAACAATGAGTGCAGCTGTTCCTACACAATTGTTGCAAGCAGTAAACTCCTACCTAAAATGTGAATTTGAGCTAACTTTTCTACAATAATAGATAATTTTTTCGCTGTTTGGTAACCAAACCCGCAGCCTTAAATGCACTTTCATAGCAAATTACACTTTAGTATTAGGGTTGGTGTAATGATTGTGATGGCTTATATTCATTTTGTTCTGAAAGTAATTCTCTCTATTACCACTTATCACAAACAAGTAAAATGTATAATTTTATTTATATATAGAATGCATAATATTTGATTGAAGCTAATTGTTATTAAAAGTACCACTTTTTGCAAATTTACAATGGTTTTATTACTGTTGATTTAAAACTTGACATGGATTTTGCAACCATGCTATGCTCGCAAAAAAAAAAAATTTATATACAATAGTTATGTGCGCTTAACCCAAAAAAAATGCTATGAGATTGCATGGCAGTCTGCAGGGACTGTTCATCAATAAAAACTTAATTACATGACAGAGGCTATCACCCGCTAAAACAATATTACAGTCAAGCATAATGACAATATTTATAAAACTCATGTACTTTATTCCAGACAGAAATACACTAGCAGCCATCAAAATACAAATAAGATTGTTGATTATGTTATTTAATTTTAAATTTTGACTCATTTAAAACATTTTTATACCTAATAAACTTAGGTTTAGTCATATCTTATCTAGAACAAAGCACACCTACCAGTAGATTTTAATGTTATTACATCTAGAGCAGGTGATAATGCAAAACCAGGCAAATAACAGATCCATACATAAAACTGTATTCTTATATCATAGCAATCAAAAACAATAAAATAAGGTTACCTTAGTTTCCTGAGAATAAAACTTCTTGATAATCTCCCACTTAAAACTTTTATTTATAGATACTTTGTTATATGTATTATCACAAATCCTGGTAGACTTTTTAAACACAATCACGCAACTGACAAATCTTACTGTATTTTCTTGATTACTGATTCCTCATTTAAACATAATTTACACAATAAAACACTATCAGCGACTCAACTTAGGTGTAACTGTTACTCACCACACTCCACTCTACACAATTTTTAAAGTTTATTGCATATTTGGATGGCTTTTAAATTCTCTAAACTGTCCATGTCCTTGCACATCACTAATCTCATGAAATTATTTACAAACTTGGCTAATTTAATTTAAATTAAATGTAATTTTTTCACAAAACTCCTGTTCGCTTCTTCTTCATCTGGTAATTGATAAAAGGAAACTTAGATTTTCAAACATGATGATTTCAAAAAGTATGCTCCAATATGGATACTTTCTTCATCAATTGTGATAATGGTTATTGCGGGAGTATCTACAAGTACTAAAGTATGAAAATATAAGATAAAGCACCTTGATTGGACAATGGTATGTATCAAAGATATTAACAACGTGAT
>OZ014440.1:11765534-11877635 GCA_963966035.1 Acleris laterana
TTTTGGTTCTTTTTGAACTCAAATCCATTTTTGAGTAATAATTGTCTCAATGTTTCATGACTTCCAGTAAATCCAATTGATTCTCTTAAATCTGCAAGCAAACTTCGTAGAGTTGGTACTTGTTTTTTGACGCAGTAAAATTCATTGATTTTATTGCGTATTGCTGATAAATCAAAATCATCAAGGTTCGCTACAGTTGGTTGTCGTGGACGTTTTTTGCCTGGCGTGTTCCACTCGCCTTGGTTTATTGTACCTTCTTTTTTTATTCTTCGTAATGTTTTAACGCTTACATCTGAAAGTTCAATTCCTAAGTTCAATATCAAACACATTCATAAATTCAAATCACTTTATAAGATAAAATAATCTACATATAAAATATAGGAATGTAAATGAGAAAATAACTACTAACCTGTCATTGAAGAGATTCTCGTCAGGTAGTCTGTTTCAGTTTTAATTTTTTTATTATCTTCTATGGCTATGAGTTGCTTAACTAAATGATCAATTGTATTTTTTATTTTATCGTCGAAGGTACCTGAAAACAATAATATAGGTTACGTTATTAAAAATGCAGAAGAATATCATAAAGTGACTGCCAATGTTAAGTGCTGGAGTAAGATGCTACCTCATGACTACTAAACAGTACTTAAAAGCTAAATAAAAATATAAATGATGATAATTGAGAATAAAATATCAAAATGTTGTAGACGACCTACCTGATGTTAACACGATCTCATCTAAAAGTCGTCGCTTTTCATGTATTACGTCATCAAATTCACTCTTCACGTGATTATATTTGTTGATCATAGTAAATAACATACTTCTAACACTCCCTTTGATAGGTTTTGCCATTGTAGACTCAAAATATAAGACCAAATAAAACAAAAACCGTCACACTACGAGGTTATAATAAAAATTGTGACTTGATGTTTGACAGTTAAATAGTGTTGCCATATAAAGAAATCAGATAAATGGTGGTGGACACGATTCGCTTGACAGACTCTATCTCTCGCTTTTTTCCTATCGAAGTGCATTTATATTTCACACTTCTATAATAAGCACATAAGTAATTTATTTAGGTGTCACTGGACCGGCGTTTGGTCAGTGGAGAAAAATTATGAATTGTATATTTATTGTTGCCAGCTTAGCAGCAACATAAGTAAGGGCTAGCGCGCACGAGCATCTTAGTTACTTGGCAGTTCATTTGTCTCTGTCGCTGTCTCCTCCCCGCGATTAAAAAGATGTGCACACGAGAGCAACACAATTTCCTTTAATCTGCCTAAATGTGATCATGTCTGTTCACAAAAGTAGGTACGAGGCGATCATAGTGTAGTGACCTAGAAATGTCAGCCTAAACTGATGTGTATCTACCGCAATATTCGCTCGTTCTACGCTCGGTTTGATGGCAAACATAATTCGATCGGTCTGCAATAGAGTTACGCAGCATTACGTTAGTATCGCTGGTAATGATCAGCATAAGGCACATAGGCTTTCATCTACATATGACTGATGATAGTCATAATAGGTCTGTCGTGGTGACCGTGGTGAAATATTCCAAAGGGTATTTACTAAAATTGTTTTTTTTAGTAATAATTTCATCATGTTTCCAGCGTTCTTTGATTTCTGGTAACTAGCTTTATTAGATTTTTCCATTGATATTAAAATTAATTAAATCTAATAATTTATTTGCATCTATATACAATCGACAAAATGGAACCTTAATGGCCATAGCACTAACATAGTCGCATTATAAAGCAATTGGCATGATATGATTGACATTATCGTTTTACTAATTTCCCTACATGCTGGCAGATTACTTTAAGCTTGCAACTGTAACGGAAGTAGACTTTTCATGGCAACATCGGAGCATCGTTCAGAAATAATGAATGATATCGTTCAAAAACATAACAGTATATCTAATTTGGAAGACTAACGTTAAGGCCGGCCATTTACACGTGTCGATCGAAATATTTTATCAGCATGTATAAGGTTGCTGGCTCAATATAGCTCTTTAAGAACAACTACATCGATATACCGTTTTACTCCGCTCAATTTCGTTTTGCGTGTTCTTAACCTTGATATAATTACTATTACGTTCCAAAGTATTAAGCTAAATTTATAGCAGTTTTGTTACAAGAAATAATTTAACCGAAACATGCATGGTAGGACGTGACCGTGCCCTTGAATCTCCGTTTAACAAAGCTTAAACAATTCAATATTTTTGTATAATATATACCTTGTCGCTTAACTCTTTTAACAGATTAATGCAATACTCAAACAGGTCGTATCTCGTATCGATATCGTACCATATTATATTCGGCTGGCCGCATACACACGTTTTCCGTATTCGATTTCTTAATGCGAAATTTCGATTTGGAAATCCATGAGACTAGCGCAAACATTCGTTTTTCTTTTTTTTTTTTTTTTTTTTTTTGGATTTTATGGCCTGGTTACAAGACCTTTAGGCCACAACTTTATTTTCCTGGTATCACGTTGTAAGTATCTTTTTAGCACTGTTAAATTTTTTGCACTGTATTTTTAATGTAATTATATATTGGTCTATAAGATTGAGTGTCTTTTAATAATTGATTAAGCGGCGGCGGGCGGGAAGAAAAATCACTATAATTTGGACACACTTCACTAAGTTCACTTGCAAGAACGAATCTGTCAAGAAGAAACTTTTGACAATTGAATATGATGTGCTCAACGGTTGCTTCATCAACTCCACAGAAAGTGCATACATTACTTTGGATTATTCCAAGTCTTGCGAGGTGTGATGGCGCAGTATTGTGTCCATAACGAAGTCGAGTAATGGTGGTGATAAAGTCACGGCTAGCTCTGCGTAAATTATTATACCACGGCCTTACTGGTAAGCTTTCTTGTATGCTACCGTACCATCTTCCTTTCGTCTCTTGATCCTTCTTCCACATTTGTTCCCATAACCTACCTATAGCTAACCTAATAGAATATAAATAATCTGTCATAGGTACATACATGTAACCAGAAACGTCGAGTGCATTAATACCTTCCTTAGCAGCTTTATCTGCTATTTCATTCCCAGTAATTCCCCTATGAGAAGGTATCCACATAAAATCAATTTCTAAACCTTTAAGATTGTATTTTAATATTAATTCTTTAATCATGTACAAAATGAAGTTAGTTTTGAAATTAATTTTTAAATTATTTAACCCCTGAATCAAACTTAAAGAGTCAGTTACAATTAGAAAATATTTACAGTTATATACATTGCCAATTCGTAAAAGAGCCTGATAGACTGCGTAAGCCTCTGCAGTAAATATAGTACAGGCTTCCTGCAAAATAAAGCTCTGAGAAAATTTAATCTGAGGATCATAAATGGCACAGCGCACATAACCCTCACCTTTACTTCCATCTGTATATATAGTGTAGTATTCATGTTCAGATAGAAACTGTAACATATCTGAGTTATTGGTGACTGACTCAACTACTTTAATTGGATGTACTATACTTTTATACTGGGAGGAATAGCAAGGCCATGGGCGCTGTTTTCTGATTTTACTACAATTATTTTCAGTTTCCAAAAAAATATGGAACAACATTGGAGAGTTACCAATCAGGAGACCCTCGCTAGTTGCTAAAGGACCAGACACTTGGATTCGATGAGGTAAAATCTTGTTAATAATTTCGGTATTATTTGAGTACAATAATTTAAGACAATATCTTTCAGCTAGAATGATACGTCTCAAGATCAGTGGCATAATTTTGGTCTCAACTTCCATGGCCCTTATGGGAGTTGAACACATAGCACCAGATATAATTCGCAGAGCTTTATTCTGCAAGATATCTAATTTTTTTGCATGTGGGCTATTCATATATGCTATAGCACTATAATCAAAATGACTTCTGACTATAGCCTTGTACAATATAGACAATATTTTTGGATCTGCACCCCATGACACACCAGCAAGACATCTTATAATGTTTATGGCTTTTAAAGCATTTTTTGAAACATGTCGAACATGTTCTTCAAAAGTCAGTTTCTGATCTAAAATGACACCTAAAAATTTCTTTGATCTAACTCTGTTAATAGCTTCTCCGCAATACATAATATCACAGGTTGGGTCATCATCACCAAAAATCATTAAACTGCTTTTAGTAGCATTGATCTTTAGATGTAAT
Source organism: Acleris laterana (assembly GCA_963966035.1). NCBI lineage: Eukaryota > Metazoa > Arthropoda > Insecta > Lepidoptera > Tortricidae > Acleris > Acleris laterana. The sequence continues at coordinate 11,769,690 of OZ014440.1, forward strand.
CTGCCATCATAATATTGGCTCAACTGGTTTAGGGCTCTATTCATATTGTCTATGGCAACTTGTAAATTCTGATTGCTACTGTACAAAACTATGTCATCTGCGAATTGCAAAATATTTACATCTCTACTATTTACATATTTACATATTTCACATGTGTACAAATTATATAGTAATGGTGAAAGTGTGGCACCTTGCATTGTACCTTTTGAAGCTATTCTAGGCCCGTGTAAAATATTATTATGCTTAACATATAAAGTTCTTTTATTTAGAAAATTGTAGATCCACTGACATAGTTGACCTGGTATACCTACATCAGACATAATGTTAACCAAGATAGCTGGATCAACATTATCAAAAGCTCCCTGAACATCAAGAAATACACAAACAGTGTGTGATTTTAAATTATTTGCAATTTTCAGGTCTGAGATCAGAGAAATGAAACTGTCAGCACAACTACGACCTCGACGGAAGCCATACTGCACATATGGGATGATACCATTAGTCTCTACAAACCAGTCCAGTCGGACTTTAATCATGTTTTCAAATAATTTACCCAGACATGAAGATAAAGATATGGGACGATAAGAACTGGCATACTCTGGAGCTTTATCTGGCTTAAGTATTGGGATAACACACTGTGTTTTCCATGAATCAGGGATAATTTGATTATGCCATAGAGCATTAAGAATATTAAGAAATATTTGCTGAATGGAAATATGAAGCTCTTTAATAACTATGTATGGAAAATTATCTAAGCCTGGACTAGTGTTACGTCTAGATTGTAGACTTGCTGTGAATTCATTCCATGTAAAGGGATCTAACAAAAATTTTGAATTATGGTTATTATTATTGCTGTTAAAATAGTAAAATAAGTTACTAGTATCCTTTAAATTATTATTGTCAGATAGCTTATCTAAAAAGGGAGAAATGAACTCGTCTTTGTGAGATTTAATACCAGATTTGACACCCTTAAACATCTTAATCATGTTCCAAATTTTACTAATAGGGGTTGTTCTATTAAATGAATGACATAAGTCATTCCATCCAGCTTTCTTCTGCTCAGAAATGGTTCTCTTTTTTAAAGCATCTAACTTCTTATAATTTATGTAGTTATCAATAGTAGAGTCACTTCTGTACAGTTTTAAAGCATTATATGATGCTATTACACTTTGCTCACAGATCTCATTCCACCAAGGTGTTGGAGGTCTGCTAGTAAAGCGACCACGTTTAGTGAACTTTGGAATAACCGACTGCATAAGGGCATCAAGGCGAATACAAAATTCTGTATAGGAAGCAAGTGGGTCTTCAACATTAACTGTTAAGTCATCAAAAACTCTCTCAGAAAGTTCATTATATTTGTGCCAGTCGGCTCTTTTGTACAAAAATTTATCAACGGGAGGGTTGATTTGGTATTTCTCAATGCACAGGGATATTACAGTTATAGTGGGATAGTGATAACTTCCCATTGAGTCGTCATGAACAGACCATTCACAAAATGGTGCTAAACATGCACTCGCAAAGCTGACGTCAATAGATGAAGGATTAGTTCTTGGACGGTTAACTGTCGTGAAACTGCCATCATTTAAGATACACAAATCACATTCATCTATAACGTCATATAAGTCTTGCCCACGACCTTTCGTTGATAAGCAACCAAATGCAATATGGTGAGCATTAAAGTCTCCACTCATAAAAATAGGTTTAGGGAGGTCTCGAATTATATTGCGCAGTCTATTTATTCTTAAGTGCCCGCTGGAAGGAGGACAGTATACACAGAGTACAGATAAACTACCACGCTCAGTAGATATAGATATAGCTACAGTTTGAATGTCCTCATAAAAGGCTGTGTTTAAAATGTTATATTTCAAATCTGGTTTAATTAATATTGCTACACCATTGTGTGCATTTTTGGATATTCTAGAATGAACATTATAATTGGGGATTCTAAAATTGTGATGTTCTTTAAACCAAGTTTCATTAAGTAGACATACATCAATATTCTGCTGTAGCAAAAATTTAATTAATAAGGGTTTCTTACTATTAGCACTTTGAATGTTAAACTGCGCAATGCGTAACTGTGACGCTCTAGGGGAACCTAAATCCATTATGGAGACAGATTTTTTATTAACATGGTTTTAATGGCTGCTGTGGTGATCGGGGCAGGATCACTGTTGTTACCCAGCTCTATCAATGTCTGTACTAGGGCCATTAGCACTTCACTATTGCAGAGTATCTGGGCTTTGATGTCCGTTGGTTGGACATGCATGTTTGTGGCCTGTGAAACAGGCTTGTTATTTATATTTTTATTTACAGGATTTACAGTTTTATTTACAGAATTTACAGGAATATTTACAGTTTGTACAGGCTTTTTATTTACAAGTTGAGTTTGTTGGTGTTTTGGCAACGGCAATGGAGGATATTCATCGGTTTCAGTATGTTTAGTTTGTGCAACACTTGCATATGTAATTTTACTTTTCTTTTCTAAAATTTTACTTATCTTAATTGGACATAGTTTGGAAATGGCCAGGTGTGGGCCGCTGCAGTTGGCGCAGCAGAACTCATTTGGTTTGTCACAATCTTTATATATATGTTCACCTGAACAGATTGAACATCTTTGCTTGCCGTTGCATATTCTAGCGGAATGGTTAAACTTGAAACATTTGAAACATTGTTGTAAAGGTGGGATATACTCGAAGACTCGATATGAGAATAAATCATACTGAACGTTGTCTGGTAATACATTAGATAAGAATGTTATGCTAACTGTTTGTAATGGAACTCGTTCTTGTCCTACTTTCTTAGTGAAGCGTCGTATCGAAATAATTTCATAAATGGAACTCAGTTTTGTATATAAATCCTTGTTTGAAATATTCGCAGGAACAAATCTTATAATGCCGGTTTTTTCTATCTGTGTTGCTGGTATATATGCTTTCATGCTATACTTTTCCAAAAATGCAGAGTTGTTCAAAAAGTTATTAGCCGTGTTATATTGTTTAAACAATACTGCAATTTTGTTTGCGTTAAGCCTTTGAATAGCCATCACACCTTTAACGTCCGTGGTAAATATGTGATTAAGATATATGGGACTTTTATTACCCAGTCTGTCTTTATAGTTTTGGTGTTCCACGAACACTTTAAATTCAGATTTAGTTGAATTTTCAGGATATTGTCTCTTATAATTCGGTTTGTAATACGGTAAATACTCGTTATGTTGCTCACCGCCGCCGCTACTATCGCCGCCGCCGTTGTTGCCGCCGTCCCCGGGTACGAGCCGAGGACGCTTATTGTTATTGGAGTTGGGCGGGTTATCCCCGCCCCCCTCGTTTCCATCCATTTTTAATGTCCTCCTAGTAGTGTTTTTACTATTTTATTGCACTTTCAACAATAAAAAATCATACAATTAGAAATTGGTAATTTTACTTGACCGCCTTTTTTAGAGTTCCCGCTAAGAATCTTCGTTTTTCTTCATCCGGAATCAGTGTTGCCAGGTCTACTGATTTATCAGGAGATCTACTGAATTTGGCATATGTCTACTGATCTACTGAATTTGCAAAAGAAATTTAGATAATCTACTGAATTTTGTATATATCTGAATTTACTTTAGGTTTTTTGTAGAAAGATCAATGGATTTTTTAATGTAATTGCAAGCATTTTCCGTACAAAGAACGTATCTAGCACTCATTGGGAATCTACTTCACTAACTAAACTAACCCCTTTTTTTCAGTTATGAAACATTTTTTTCACTTGAATATAATTATAAAACTTTTTTGGTTATGGCATATTTATAAAAAGAAATGATTTAACCCTACAAAAGTTGATTTAAAGGTAGGTTCTACAAATAAAAAATGTACTATGTTTTTTTATTGTTTACTCAATCTTACTTACTGAAACTTATTTTTATTTTCTTTACAGCCGAAATTACGGGTAATATATGATTAAAATCGATTTGATTAATAAGATAATGCAAAAGCTGTTGTAAAAGATTATTCAGGTATTATAACAAAATCTCCTGATTTTTTTATAAATCTCCTGATTTTTTGACCTTATATCTACTGAATGTTTCAGATTGGACCTGGCAACACTGTCCGGAATGTATACAGTCAGTTCGGATAGTGATAGCGTGGTGAATACACGACGATGGTGGAAGACGATTTATGACAATATATACAACAATCTATGACAATGTATGAAAATTTAAATACCATTTTGAGGAATAGGCTTCTCGAATCGATCCATGTAGTTACATTAAAAATATATATTACAATGAATTAATTATAATTAAATAAAGTAATAATGACCTTTATTTGACCCCTTAACGCCGGTCCGCATTGCGCTATATCAACCTCTTTTGTGGTTTTACACCAAACGTATGAAACCTCTCTAATATTTTATTTTATAAGTACAATTTAGATCCTTAACTAAGTCTACCTAACAACTATGTTCGAAGACAGATGGTGTCATGTCAAAATTATTTGTTTACAAATTGACTGTACCTAATTCTTATGATGAAATTAATAATACATTAATTAGACCATTTCTCTTTTGATTTAGAAACATGCTTCTTGCACTGCTTCTGATCGGTTTAGCCATTATAACACGATAATACTTCCGTAACAGATACACTGATGCGATATTTTAGGTTATGTAAAAACTGTCAGCTGTGTGTGTGTGTGCGGCCTACTTACTGAATAAATATCTTTTATCTTTTATCTGTGATTGACAATTAGTTTGACAGATAAAATTGTTGCCATATATAGAATTCTGAAAAAATGCTTGTGCAGCGACTCGCTGGTCAGACTCTAAGTATGGAATTTCCTACTAATAAATTTAATGTGATTGTGTTCAGTGAATCTACTCTAGAAACAAGGGTCATGCAAGAAGTGCTGAATTAATTAAGGTCTCGGTAATAAGCAATGACCGAATGCTTAAAAAACTCTGCAATAATAAATTTATTGTATTTTCATTGTTTGTTTACATTATGTTTGAATAACGTTCGTCTATTATGACTTTAAAAATAGATCAAAGTTATAAAACCGTCTTGCACAGTAAGTAGGCCAGGTTAATTTAATTTCATAAATTATTTTAAATAGTAATAACACTTTTAATCATGAAATGCTTCAAACAAGATACTTAGAATAGGCTATTCTTACGAATAAAAATGTAAAAGCTAGCAGTTATTTTTTTTTGTGTATCCCAATTGCATATACGTGAATACGTTCGATGCGCTGCGTTCCGCATGACGTCATTACGTTTTTTCCAGATGGTTTCACCGATCGCGCGGGCTTGCATTCTAAACGTACGTATGGATTTTTCCGTTCGGAAAAATTTATTCTATGCATTCGGATATCCAAATACGGAAAACCATTTGTGAAATCGAACACGGAACACGTGTGTATGTGGCCAGCCTTATACCTAACCTACTACATAAGCTTATAATCTGTCAGTGCTTCTTCGTCTTTTTTCTCTCTTAATCTGTGCGAAAAAGCGCGGGAACTGTTGATTGAGAAAGGCGCACTTTTTGTAAAATATTTTTGGAAAATTCCTTTTTCCTGTATTAACTGTATATATTGTTGTGAAATTGGTCTGTATACATTTAGTTAATAAGGTTTTTGTAATATAGAGATGGGGGGGGCCCCAAAGCGACCCAAACACTCCGGCTCTGCCGATGATCCCGAGGTCGCCGAAGAAAAATATAGGGTTTATCAAGTCAGGAGTTATGCGAGAAAATACCCGGAAAACTCCAACAAAACCGAGTTCGTAGTTTTCTTGGCTCACGGCAAAGTTGACAGCCCAATAACCGATAGAGACCGCCTGAAACTCTCTGAGGCGATTCGCAAGTACTGCGTCTCCGGCATTTTACATCTGAGGCCTTTTAAATTCTGATTAAATATGCAGATCTATTTAATGAGAAATCTTTCCCGCACCTAAACGCTAAATCTATAGAAACACACATAAACAATCTTACAAAATCAGACATATTTATGAATTTACTTGTAGAGTCAATAATGAAACTAGTTTCAAATAAAACTACACCAATTAACTCATCATCCATAAAAGAAAGTTTAAGATCCACCTTTAGCAAAAAAACTTAATTAGTAAACTAATGGATATATTAAATATAATTCAATGGAATGCACAAAGTATTGTTAGTAATAAATTGGTACTAAGTAATTTTTTGTACGAAAACAATATACATATAGGTATTATATCAGAAACTTGGTTAAGACCAAACCAACGGTTTAACATTAGAGGTTACAATATTGAAAGAAATGACACTGGTAACAAACATAACGGAGTGGCTATTCTGATTCATAATAGTATTTCATATTCAAAAATAGTTACGAAATTTGATGATTCCATACAAAATATTGGAGCCCGTATAGTGGTTGGTAATAAAGAAATCAGTATCATTAGTTTTTATAGTCCAAAAAACTGCAATCCAGTATTTAGTAAAAATAAATTTGATGCTTTAATAAAGTCTGTTCCCGGTCCTATGATTTTTGCTGGTGATTTCAATGCTCATCATATTACTTGGGGATGTGGTTCCACTACTCCACGTGGTAGAGATGTCCTTGAAATCATTGAAGACAATAATCTAGTGCTTCTTAATGATGGTCTTCCAACTACAGTTGGTTCTTTAAGTTGGCGACCAAACGCTCTTGATTTAACTTTGGTTAGTCCATCTTTGGCTTTGTCCTGTGACTGGTCTGTTCATAATGATCCACTTGGTAGCTATCACCTTCCTGTAATAATAAATGTCTCTCTTAATAATCATTGTAACGTCGATCTTGGTCAAAATAGCATGTTATGTTTTCCTAAATTTACTAACTTTAAACTGGTGGATTGGAAAAAATATCAAGATAAAACTGATACTTTGTTGTCTAATTTTAATGTTTCATCTTATTCTCCTCTGGAAGCTTATTCCTTATTCTGTAAGTGTCTTAAATGTGCCATTGAATCATCTTTACCGGCTCAACTTAGTTCCTCAAATAATTATACATCTCTTTCTAGAAAGTCAGGAAGGAAGCCCTCTTTACCTTGGTGGAATGCTAAATGTTCTGAAGCTGTACAAAAATCCAAAAGTGCTTATGTTAATTTTAAAAATAACCCTTCTGAACAGTTATATTTAGAATTTAAAAGGTTACAAGCTTTTAAAAAACTTACCTTGAAACAGGAAAGAGCAAGAAGCTGGGCATCTTTGTGTAGTTCATTTCATCGTTGTACTCCTCTCTCTGTTATCTGGAAATACATGCGTAAATTCAATAAGTCATACGTTCCTAACAATAGTAATAATTGTAGTTGGGTACCTAAATTTCTTCAAAAATATACTCCAGATCATGTTAACAATAAACAAAATTTTTCGATGAACACTTGTGTAAGTAACTCTAATAATATTTTTTTAACACAACCCTTTACTTTACCAGAATTGAAATATGCTGTATTATCTAGAAAAGATAGTGCTTTTGGTCTCGACGGAATACCCTACAAAATGCTTAAAAACTTAAAAGAAAAGAGTCTTTTAATATTATTGTATATTTTAAATCATCTTTGGGTTAGTAATGAAATACCTTCATCCTGGAAGACAGACTGCTTGATTCCTATTATAAAACCAGGTAAACCTCAACTAAATGTAGATTCATATAGGCCAATTGCCCTGACATCTTGTGTTGGTAAAATATTTGAACAACTTCTGAAACAAAGGTTGGAGTTTTTTGTTGAAAGTAATAATATATTACCATCTAACCAGTTCGGGTTTCGTAGAGGTCGATCGTCTGCAGAGAGTTTTTGTCAGTTGCAACTTGACATCCAAAATAGCTTAACTAATCGTAATTGTTCTGTGTCTGTTTTCTTTGATATTGCAGGAGCATTTAATAGTGTCAATATTGATGTGCTTTCTATTGAACTGCTTTCTATTGGGCTCCCTGGGAAAGTGGTTCAATGGATTAGCAACTTTCTGTCTGAAAGAACAGTTTTTGTTAAACATAATGGTTATCTTTATGGACCTAGACTTGCATCTGTTGGGGTGTGTCAAGGGGGAATTTTGTCGCCTCTAATCTTCTTACTCTACATTCGTCGTTTAAATTTAATCTTGGGATCAAATGTTAAAAATCTGCAGTTTGCTGATGATCTAGTTGTTTATGCAAGTGGTACAAACTTAACAAACTTGGCTTATATCATTAATAATGCTTTAAATAACTTGTTCCAATATTTTTCGTACCTAAATCTTGATGTCAATCCTCTCAAATCAAAACTGCTCGTTTTTGGGAAAAAAAGCGCAATAATGCCTAATGTTTACTATAATAATATTGTCATTCCTATTTCTCTAGAAACTAAATTTTTAGGTGTCATACTAACTCATAATCTATCCTGGAAAAAATATATTGATAAAATTACTGCAACAGCTAACAAAGCATTCAATATCTTACGATCTTTAGCCTCAACTTATTGGGGTGCTGACCCCAAAATTCTACTACTTTTATATAAATCAATGATTCGTAGTCACTTTGAGTATGGTTTCTTATGTTTTGCTGGTGATAGTAAGCTTGTATATATTTTAGATAAAATACAAAATAAAAGTATGCGTCTGATAACTGGTGCTTTTAAAAGCACACCTATAAATGTCATGCAAGTCGAATGTAACCTTCCTCCGTTGTCTATTAGATTCAGCTATTTAAAGGAAAAATTTGTCTTAAAACTGTTTTCGTCTAATAATCAGTTATTGTCCAATTTAATTGCATTACCATGTGTTCCGCCTCGAAATCCTTTATACGTTCTTCAGAATTTAACTGAATTACGGAGTCTCCTTGACAGTTCCAATATTTACAAACCATCTTCTTGGGTGTTGCCATGTTACAATGGCAGTTTTGAAAGTAAATTTCCTGCAATGAAAATTGTTATTGACAGTAAATTATCGTCTAAAGAGGAAGTTAATTGCAATCTATCTAAATGGCATGACCATCGTTTGATTTATACTGATGGGTCTAAAATGGACTCTAATGTCTCTTTTGCCATTTTTGATACTTCTCTAAATAGTGGTTTGGGTTATAAATTAGATAAAAATTGTAGTATATTTACAGCTGAAGCAGTAGCTATTCTTGCAGCTTTAAAACATATCAAGCATCAGAATCAAGGATTTCAAAAATGGCTTATTGTTAGTGATTCCATGAGCGTACTAATAAATTTAGATAATCATAAATTGCATGCTAAAACAAATTACTTAATTTTTGACATTAAACAGTTATGGTACGATCTTTTTGTTACCAATAAAATAATAGTTAGTTTCATGTGGGTTCCGTCTCACATAGGTGTCGTAGGGAATGAAAAAGCTGATTATTTAGCAAAATCAATTAATAATTCACATTCTGTAACTTCTTGCTTTAATGTCTCGATTCCTTATACAGATCTGATTAATATCCTAAAACAAAGAATGATTACAAAATGGAAAATGCACTGGAATCATACTATACAAGTAGAAAATAAGGGACTTTGGTATGCTCCTTTTAATGTTATGATTAATAGCCAACCATGGTTTTGTAAAAGTAACTACTACATAAATAGAAATTTCTACTCAACTATTTTACGCCTTCGTTTCGGTCATTGCCGGTTGAATTTCCATCTTCATCGTTTAAAAATGGTTGATAGCCCTATTTGCTCTCATTGCAATTCTCATGAAGAAACCATTTCGCACATCATCTTCGACTGTTCATCCTTCGGCATTCAGCGCCTTGTGTTGTTAGATGAACTTACTAAAATTTATGAGTCTCATTTGGTCCCGCGTGACATAATAAAACTTCTTGTAAATAATTGTACATACTCACCTTTGTATAAATTCATTGTTAGCACTGTTGGAGAAATATAGTATAATATTGTAAATAATTCTGATATGTTTGTATATATATATATTGTGAATACCGCAGACTTATCTGTGATGATATTTATATTTATTGACTGGATTATTCTTTAAAATGAGGACTGTGTTCCTACTTGATTTGGACTACCTGAACTGGACTTGATAAAATGAAAATATAACACTGAAGACTTTAACACCGGATTTGACTATAAGTATTGAAACAACTGAAGAAAACTCACCACTGGATTTGACTATAATATAATTAATATAACTGAAGACTTATAATGGATTTTACTACTCAAGTATACATAGAAACAACTGAAGATTTATACTGAAGACTTTTATAAGGGATTTTACTTCTCGCTATTTTATGTTCATGAAAATGAGAATTACTGAAGACGAGGCAGCATGGCTTTTGGCCCTAGCCTGTTCGTAAGGACAAATGAAAAAAAAAAAAAAAATCTTAATCTGTGCTCACAGTGCTGTCACTGTCACTGTCTCAAAATATATAAATAATTGCCCGTTTCACCCGATTGTTGCCGGGTGTCGGGTTTGGGAACTGAGCTAACTATAGTAACTATACAGACAAGTGGCTGGTAGGCACGCTGATATATTCTAGTCCTCTAGTCAAGGTCGTGTAATTGAATTTATTTATGGTACAAACAGACCGGCACTTAACGAAATAATAGGATACCAGGAGCAGGCGAGGTCAACATAACAAGCCATTTGTTGAAACAGGAAAGTACGTAGGTACGTAACAAAGTGTTTATAGGAAATCTTCCTAATTACAGATCTTTTTCATTTAAATTGTTTTTATTGAGAATTCATCAAAAAATTAATAATTTCGACACCTGAGTTTTCATTACAATTACGGCTAATAATAATTTAAGTTAATATCATGCTCAATAACAGTTTAATGTTATTATTCTTCGTGGCGTCATCACAATAAATTAGTTAAATTAAGTCATAAACACAAATAAATAGGGATAGAAGCTTTCTGTCTACATGTCGGTATGACTAGGTAGCTATTATGACCAGATCGCTTTGTGGCTACATCTTGATCTGACTACATTGCTTTGCAACCGCATGGTAGTCTAGATAGGTGTTTTGATGTGGTAAAATAAAATGCAATGACTTTAATGATTAAAATTGTATTGGTGAATTGATTTGGTTGAAGAAGGAGGTTATTGTCAAATGTTATTAATAGTCCATTAATGGTCCGTTTCGCATATAGGTAAAAGTTGTTTATTTATTTAGTTTTTAGATCCTTGAAATATGTTCAAAGTTTATCATAATTTAGTGTTCAACAATGTGTAACACAATAATTTACCATTTCAATTTCAGTTTTCAATAACAATAACTTTCAAAGACCTACCTTTGAAAGGCGAACATGGAGCTGAAGCCAACATAAACTTTTACATAATTTCAATGTAGTAAAGTGATGGGACACCAACTGGCGATTTACGCTCAGTTCATTCTTTCGGAGCACGCTTCCACGGACAACTACCAGTTACTAATTATTATTATTGTCCTTTCAGAGATAAGCATCTCCAAGAATATGTCTCACAAGCCAACGCCATATTCTCCAAACTTCCCTGCAAGCCAGGGTTATGCACCACCGGAAGATGAAAAACCTAAAGAGAGCTACCCCTTATCTCCTCAACCCTATCCGGTTTCATCAGCACCGGCACCACAAGGCTTCCAACCTGGCTATCAACCGGGATATCAACCGGGCTATCAACCAGGCTTCCAACCTGGATTTCAACCAGGCTTTCAACCTGGCTTTCAACCTGGTTTTCAGCCAGGTTACCAACCAAGCGCTGCTCCCGGTTACCCTCAACCACAACCAGGGTATCCAGCTCCGGTGATGCAACAACCAGTTCCTCAAGGTCCCCCAGGTACAGATATTGATTAATAATAACAAATTAAATACATAACACATGAGTGGCCTAGGCATCATGTCGGCGTTTATAATAATGTGCATCAAGCATTAAAAGTAAAACCAACAAGGGGTTACAAAGTCTCCACTTTGATTTGAGTTTCAAAATAGTAAAGTTATTTTCACTAACACATAACTTTGTTCCCAATTTGTTATTCACTAGTAGGTATTTCAGTTTCCTTCTCTTTTGTCTTTTGCTCATATAGCATTGTCAGACTATATTCATATATTCATCTATTGAATTGAACTCTTTCTTAACCAAGTATCTGACACTAGCAAAGCTATTCATACGGACAGAAGCCACTCGGAGATTTTTTTTTACATAATTTCAGTTCCGATATTGAAAAATGAAAATAGATCAATATTGTATGCTCTGCGTAATTCCGAGATTACGACATTGACGTTCAATACTATACCCGAAACTGGAATTCAAGACCAAAAAAACTACGACAGATACGTCACTGTCAAATCTGTCATTGTCAAATAAAGTTTTCAGGTTTCGCCAACCTTTTTGTTATATGCTTCTTTGTACATATTGGCTGTTACAATTAATTAATTAGGATTTTCTCAAAAAAGGTACTTACAAACTTGATTTTCAACTCAACATTGACAAAATTTTATTGTAAAGTACTTAAACACGATAAGATTGCTTTGTTCAACTACAGAGTAATTCTAAACTAGAATAGTCATTTCAGGTTGAAAGTTAGTAGTTATGCCTCGTATAGGTACAGTCAAGTTCATCATTATCTGAGCAAAGATTGGACCAAAAACATCTGAACAAGACCCAATTGTCAGAAGCATAAGAAGTAGATCAGATATTTTTGATCCGTTCTTTGCTCAGATAATCATGAACTCGACTGTACATAGCAGTACGTGTTGCTGACAGCGTGCCATATTATTAAGACAGTATGGTATGGTAATTACTTTGTGTAGTTAAAATTCTTGTACCAAATGTTATTAACACCTGAAGTGATACAAGCACAATACCAGCTTTGCAACCAAAAATTGCGGATGATTAAGTTTTTATTAAGGCCTCTTGTATTTTTGTAAAAATAAGTAAATGAAATCACTTCTTTAAATTATGGAATTAAAATTACCAATAAATAAATTATCTCAGCGTGTATTTTTAGAAAAAAGGGATATACTGTTGTACAAACATTTTATTGCATTGGCAACATTGTCGTAGTTTTTTTGGTCTTGAATTCCAGTTTCGAGTATAATTCCGATACTAGAAATCGTCTGATACTAAATTAATGCAAACTGCAAACAATAATAGATGAATTTACCCCTCTGCCACAATAACCCCGCTTGACCTTATACTTTTGGCTAAATTATAGCCTGCTCTTAACTTTAGCTATTTATTACAGGATTTACAGGACAAATTTTAAATAAAATATTCTGCAAAAGTGCATATTTTACAATCAAAATATATTTATATATATATATTTTAAATGATTGTTAACTTTACGAATAATTTGACGTGGCATTCAAAACTACTTAATTATAATTACGTACCTAGTTGTGCATATTTGTTCAACTTAGTGTTAGCTCAGATGTTTTGTCTGTTGCCTTATACAGAGTGCATACGATTTACTGAATGTACCTATACGACTTCTTTTTTGGTCGGATAATTTCGTATTTATCTTGTTTCCTCATAGTCAGCGTTTACCCATCGATAAGCTAATTTAAAAAGCAAGACGAAAACGTATTCGACTAAATAAGATGTCTTGTATTGATTATGCATGTTTATTTATTATTATACATACTTACCCACTATATTTTTACCAGACTGCCGTTATCTCCTGCAGACTAATGACATGACAGATTGTAAAATGCGATGTATTGTTGGATTCGCTTTTATTCGAGGAGTGTCAAAGGCTACTTAGTTTTTTTTTCACTTTTGATACCTACATTTTAATGATGTATGTAAGTATAGGTACTCCCAACTACACTGCGGGGTTTAGTGGTTTGTTGGTTTTAATTTCGAGTTGAAAATAAAAACTTATTTTTTTTTAAGTTTCAGCTCCTCATTAAAATTTGCTAATTATGGTGAAATACCCTATTATGACCCTCCTAAACAGTATTGGCCCCATAAACTTTCACATAAGGTATTAGAGACGATAATTCTATAGTATTTAAGAGGCCAATAACTAGCTGTTTTACCATATTCTCGTCTAAATTCGTTATATACGTAGACATTCTTGTAAAAATTTGAATAAAGAATGTCTGACAGTTGAATTTCTTCCGGCGTTTCTTCTCAGCAGCGGTCAACTCTTGGAACGCGCTGGTAAATTTTTGGTGTGTAAAAGTGCCCGGGTGGCCTACTTACTGAATGACTTAATATCTTTATCTTATTTTGTCCAAATTTTGCTTTCGACCGTGCTGTGTTTGGAGTTAATTTTATAGAACATCCTGAATACAGCAAGGCGAACATTGATACCTACAACTCCTACAAGGTTAAGGCAGCAATGGAGTGGTTCATTACTACTATTACTAGCAAAAATTGTGCGCATACCGTTTCATGACATGGATCTGTCGTAAATATTCCTTTTAGGTGTCGCAGGTCGCCTATATACAGGGTTATTGGTAATTCGACGTATTCCCGTTAGGAGGTGATAGGGGTGACTATTTGTGGTAATTTAAACCCCCATATGCATTATGCAAAAGTGAACCATTTTTGAGTTATCATGTTTTTTAGCTTTTTTCAAAATAAGTCAAAAATGCAGCATCAAAAATTAATTAAAAAAAAAGTATAAATTTAAATCTATTTTTTTCTTCTTATTTATAAAAACAATAAAACTCTGGTTATTTATCAATATTAAAACAACAATTATCGGTCCAAATTTAAAAATGCGAGACTAAAAACGATATTATTTCTAGATTTTTTAGATATCTTTTTCCACTAAAATGCCTTAAAAACAAAAAAAATGTTATGAAACTTGGCTTGCAGATTAATTTAAAAACATAACTGTTTTCTTAGCTCTCCAAAAATGCATAACAACTAGGAACTTACTTCAAAGAAACTGAAAAAAAAATTATCACAAAAGAAGCAGGCGGAAATTTGGATTCGAACTAAACACAAGGTAGTTCTTTAAAAAATCCCATAAAATTAATTAAAAACAATACCCAATGTCAAGAAAACAAAAAAATATTTTAAAATAAAATTTAAAACCAGAAACAGTTTAATAGTAATAACAATTAACAATTAATAATAATAATAATAATTATTATTATTAGCCCGGAATGTCCCACTGCTGGGCAAAGGCCTCCTTCCCATTCTTCCACGCAATTCAGTTTTGGGCAGTCTCCCGCCAATCGTGCTGAAAGGCTTCTAGCTCATCTCGCCATCTGCGCCGGGGTCTGCCACGTCGTCGTATCCAATCTTGCGGTACCCAATTTGTAACTATTTTTGCCCCAAGATAATCAGGCATACAATTATTAATAATAGTAACAATTAACACATTTTTTAATTTAAAGGTCTTGCTCGAAGTGACTTCCCCTATTGCGTACGCAAAGTCGCATTCTTTTTCTTAGTTGTGACTTAACTACCGAAGTAGTCAAATTATTACGCATTGCATTTGCTGCATTTATAATTCTCGTCTTGAGTTCTTCCGCGGATGACACAGGCGAGAGGTCGTAAACTATGGATTTCATGTGACCCCAGACATAGAAATCAACCGGCGTTAAATCCGGACTTCTCGCGGGCCACGGAATGGGTCCTCCTCGCCCTATCCAACGATTACGAAAATGGCTATCGAGCCATCGCCTAACATTGACACCAAAATTTGCAGGACATCCGTCTTGCTGGTATATCATGTTTTGCCTTGTAGCCAAAGGCTTTTGCAACGGTAACAGTGAAGCTGCTCGTCATGATTATTCGAGTCGGTTTCCCAATCGCCGGTTACCCCATGTATCCGTTTTTAATGGAGTGTATAGGCGAATCCGAGAAACTGGTTGTGTTCAGAGAAGACAAATTAATGCCGGAAGACCCCCAGTCCATGTTGTTAATTGCGAAGAGGATATTCTGCAAGAATTTATCGATGAACCAACAATTTCGACAAACACCGTCTCTCTGTAACACAATGGAAAGCGTGGTCTACAGTGCATAATGCAGGATTGGATAGGGCGAGGAGGAACCATTCCGTGGCCCGCGAGAAGTCCGTATTTAACGCCGGTTGATTTCTATGTCTGGGGTCACATGAAATCCATAGTTTACGACCTCTCGCCTGTGTCATCCGCGGAAGAACTCAAGACGAGAATTATAAATGCAGCAAATGCAATGCGTAATAATTTGACTACTTCGGTAGTTAAGTCACAACTAAGAAAAAGAATGCGACTTTACGTACGCAATAGGGGAAGTCACTTCCAGCAAGAACTTTAAATTAAAAAATGTTTTAATTGTTACTATTATTAATTGTTAATTGTTATTACTATTAAACTGTTACTGGTTTTAAATTTTGTTTTAAAATAGTTTTTTTGTTTTATTGACATTGGGTATTGTTTTTAATTAATTTTATGGGATTTTTTAAAGAACTACCTTGTGTTTAGTTCGAATCCAAATTTCCGCCTGCTTCTTTTGTGATCATTTTTTTTCAGTTTCTTTGAAATAAGGTCCTAGTTGATATGCATTTTTGCAGAGCTAAGAAAACGGTTATGTTTTTCAATTAATCTGCAAGCCAAGTTTCATAACAATTTTTTTGTTTTTAAGGCATTTTAGTGGAAAAAGATATCTAAAAAATCTAGAAATAATATCGTTTTTAGTCTCGCATTTTTAAATTTGGACCGATAATTGTTGTTTTAATATTGATAAATAATCAGAGTTTTATTGTTTTTATAAATAAGAAGAAAAAAATAGATTTAAATTGATACTTTTTTTTAAATTAATTTTTGATGCAGCATTTTTGACTTATTTTGAAAAAAGCTAAAAAACATGATAACTCAAAAATGGTTCACTTTTGCATAATGCATATGGGGGTTAAAATTACCGCAAATAGTCACCCCTATCACCTCCTAACGGGAATACGTCGAATTACCAATAACCCTGTATACGTATCTGTATCGGTACTAACTGATAAATAGCAAATAGCTTATATCTAGCCTATACCTATAACTGTTTAAGATAAAAAATAATTAAATATATTGTAGTCATATATTTTGTTAGCTAAAATAATATTTAAAAGAAATTAAATTAATCTGACGATTTGTTTCATCAATAAGTGAATTGGCAAAGATATAAAATACCCTGCAAATGTTACTAAAAGCTATAAGAATTATTTTATTTTTAAAAGTGGAAATATTATGAAATCTAACTTGTCAGCAATTACTATGTCATTGCCTTATTTGTATCATTGAACAAACTAAGTTAATGACTTTGCAAGATAAGGTTGTTTGTTAGCAGTATAATGAAAGGCCCTTGCCATTACTTGAAGAGTGCTGATTACAACTTATTTTGCAGTTGTTAGCGTAATTCAACGCGACTCCACTGTCTTTATGCGCGGCTTGCGGTGTGCTTTTATATTCCGTCATTTAATTACCGCCATTTGCCTCGGTCATATTACTCGATCAACATGTTGAGCAAGGACACGGAAACTAATTTAGAATCTGGTGTTTTTAAGAATCGAATAAAGTTTAATACCGTAAAGTGGTGTCAGTTTAAATCAGTTTTTTCTAAACACTGTTCAAATATCGCTGATGTGAAAGATCAAAGTGTATACTTTAAGACTTTAAGTGCGGCTAGCATAAAAAGAACCTTGTGTAGAATATGTGAAAGAATTTTCAAGTCTCGGTACAGTGGATATGAAAAATATTTATCAGATGAAGAAAAAAGATTGATGTTCATTGCGGATAATCAACCGGTCCGCCTTATCGAGCCGTACCAGCACTAATCAATGTTCTATGTGTTAGGGGGCTGTAGGTTTTTTTTAAATCTTATTTTGAATGCATCCAAGTTAGGTGTAAGTTAATTGTATGATTTGTCTATTTTCTGTATCGTTATGTTAGTTATAGCTCAGGACGTTACTTAACGTTTCATTGATAACAATGTTTGGTATGTCCTAGTCTGGTTCACTTAGGTTACATTCATAGATAACGTTTCATGTAGGTACCTTTTTCCCCGCGAGTTCGTCCATATAACGATTGCTATTATTTCCCTTTTGCCATAGGGATTTAATTTTACAATATCTTTCGTACCTTTGTATGGGGGATTTTTTATCTCAAAATTTCATTTCGGCAACCATTCACTTGACTACTAAAAAATGTTAGGCAAACGCGTAATATTATCATAATAGTATTTGATAATTTATAAAATCACCAATTTTTATGTAATCAACTACCTTTGTACCTACGCTTAAATTTTAACCGAGTTTGTTCGCGTAGAATTAGTTCCCCTCTACTCCCCCTATTTCTTCACGTTGGGGGCCGATCTTCGGAAAAGTACCCAATCAATCAGTTTCTTTTATATATTTAGATTGATTCGATTAGCAAATGTACTAAATCCAAAACAAAATACGGCAAATGACTCGCATCGGGTCTCTGCCGATCACGTTTTACTTCAAAGGCATTTTTCCAATTACGTGAAATCGTTAACAGGTTAGTAATGATAGTTACTCTTTATTTTTTTAAATTAGCTTATGCAAGCATATTGTGGAAATTTCCGTATACAACTGTTCTGGCGCTCGCTGGCCGCTGCCGCGGAACACTCTCTGTGCTCCCTCGGCTTCGCGCGCTTTTTTGAACACAGTTCAACCTAACAGTCCTCCCGCTACGCTCTTCGTCTTACCTAACCATCCTGGGTTTGAGAATAGTCTTACAAGCTCAAACTTCACGGATTATAAGAAATAATTCACTTGACTAAAATGATTTCGCAAATTTAATACTTAGTATGTTAATCGTTCATTTGGACAAACTTTTCCGTCAAAATTCTTTGATTAAGCATTTGGCAACTGATTAAATGTGTTGATGAAAGTCGCTCAAGTAATATTCTGCAAAGTGATAAATTTACCAAAGTAAAATATGCTAAATAAATATATGTGAAAGATTGAGTTTTGACATAAAATATTTCGCCCAAACAGCATACGGGAAGTCTCGTACTTTACAAAGAAGCTATACTTCACAAACTTTATTGTTCTATCTTTAGCGGTTTGGGTTGTACCTTGGTCAGTTTCTTCGTTCATATATGTATGTATAGATAAAATAATTGTTCAGCGGAAAAATAATTGGTTGACTTGTAATTTTCTTTTGTAGGTTGGATGAGTATTCCTACTGGACTTAGCAACTGCCCTCCAGGCTTAGAATATTTGTCTCTGATTAATCAACTGCTGGTGCATCAAAAAGTGGAACTGTTGGAAGCTTTCGTCGGCTTCGAAACAAACAATAAATACACTATCAAGAACAGTGTTGGCCAGAAAGTCTATTTCGCTGTCGAAGACAACGATTGCTGTACTCGAAATTGCTGTGGCCCTATGCGCCCATTCGACATGAAAATAATGGACAATTTTCAAAATGAGGTAAGTTTTGAGCAGGGACCGGAAAACCCGTTCCTTTGCTTAAGCCGTTCGAACGGCTTACCCGTTCATACGGTAAGCCAATCGTTTCGGTAACCTCTTCACCGGCTTACCCAACGATGAGATAGCCCTATCAAGCCAGGTTACCCTAACCGTATCCCTTTGGTAACCGCTTAGCGAATGTTGTTGGATTTGGTATTAAGCGCTTACCGTTCGGGTTAGGGTAACCCCTTCGCCACCTTCCCGCGCGTGCCGCTATTTTTTAGGTAGGTACTTATATTTGATGCCACGTCGTACCTATTCATAATACCGATGAGCTGCGTCACTTTTTTGTTTAGGCATAATAAAGCCGGGAGTAGGTATGTACACTTGTAGGTACTTTTATTTAATAACAATAACAGTTAATATCTTTACTTGATTAATTACAGTCTCTTATTACCAAAACGACACACCAAATCTTAGCTCATCAAATTAAATTTCACTTACTAATATAACTACCGAGATGCGCAACGTTCGCAAATCACTAAGAAAGTGACGAGTAATATGCGTGCAATAAACAAATAAATAGGCAAACAAGTGACAAAAGGTAGTTTACGCCAAAAATTGATCACAAGGACCCAACATTTTTGCAAAAATATGCTTAAAGATCAAGGACCAAGGCCCCCTGATATTTTAAGTCATTACTTAAGGACCAATTACATTAATTAGGTTACCTAATTCAAACTAATGTCATTTTACATTAGTCTGCCCGCCTAATGCGGAGGCCGCGCGCGACTTTCAAACGGATTCGATCGACTAAACTCATCATTGCACTAGTCTGTCCGCTTAATGTCATTGCATTTGCGGCATGCGGTGACGTGATGCGGCAGATAGACACCATGTTCACACTACGTCCTTCACCTAATAAGGCTATTGCAGCTGTCAGTATCGAATGGGGGTGGGACCAAACACTGTCGTCTTTACACTGTTACGGACGCGCCATATCGCATGTGGGGGACGACCCAATGTACCATTAGGGTCTCCCCAGACCTATCGACGCGGAATCGGCTTGAGCCGGTAAGAAAAAGTTTTATGTCCATGCAGTAAGAGTGACAAAGGTATCGCTCGGCGTTGCGAACGGAACGACGTCGTTTTCGATCTTATTGCGTGGACATAAAACTTATTCTTACCGGCTCAAGCCGATTCCGCGTCGATAGGTCTGGGGAGACCCTTAGTGACGATGTTTACTTTGTACAAGTTTGAAAAAGAGGTATTTTGCTTAAATAATGTTAATGTTAATTCTTCCACTTCCACAACTACATGTAACTCGAGGCACGCTCTCATACAACCCAGGTGATCCACCTGCGCCGGCCGCTAGCGTGCTCGTCGTGCTGGTGCCCGTGCTGGCTGCAGACCATGGAGGTGACGGCCCCTCCGGGCAACGTTATCGGCTCCATTGAGCAGGAGTGGTCTCTCTGCAAACCCTGCTTTGCCATCAAAAACGCTGCCGGCGATGTCGTCCTCAGAATCAAAGGCCCCGTGTGCACTTTTTCTATCTGCGGCAATGTTGATTTTAAGGTAGGTAACGTTTAATTATTGTTTTATCCAAAGCATTTCGTATTCGTTGCGTCAAGCTTTGTTTATAAAAACTGTCGGAACGTATTACGATGCTTATTTCAAGACTATACCAGACATCGTTACGTTAAAATTGCCTTTAGGTTGGGTGTTCTATAAGTTTTGGTAAGAGCATTTCATACGCTCGATATCGACTCCAAGACTTTGACTAGAAAGCTAAGAGAATGCTGTCCAAATCAAACTTACTAACACTTTTTATTTTATTTACAGTTCGATAGCTTTTAGAAGATGCTTCGGGTTTGGGCTATTCCCAGTTGTCCACACCCTCGAAATTATGTGGACATTTCACACTCTTTAATTCTCTCAACTGTGTTAGTTTAATATCTACTAAAGTACATTAATAAAAACTAACTAAAAACTAACTCAGTTGAGTCAAATTCAAGAGTGTGAAATGTTCAGATAATTTCGAGGGTGTGGACAGCTGGGAATTAGTATTCCCAGTTGTCCACACTGTGGAAAACTGTTTTTTTTTCCAGTTGTCCACAGTGTGGACAAAGGGGTGTGAACAACTGAGATTAGTCCTCGGGTTTGTACTTGTCTCTCACTCGCTCTCATACACTCTATTAAGAGCGAGTGAGCGAGAAGTACGAACTCGAAGCATTCTAAGTGCTCACAGACTGTACTTTATTCGAACATACAGTTCATATATGATTAGTAACACATTCATCCTAAAACTATGTTATTTAGTAAATTAGTAATGAATTAGGACAAATATGCCCTTGACTCCACGGAATGTTGTTCCAGTGTCGAATCAGAAGACAGTCTAACCTGTCAAGAATCTATACAACAACAACAATTTGTTGTAATACAAACCGATTTGGTTCAGCTTCTTACACAACTAAAATTAAAAGGAATTTAAAAGCCATTTATGTGTATTCCAAATGTAGGAGCCAGTTAGCCCTTACACTCGATTGTGGGTGTTGGAGTTTGTTGAAAGAACGAAGATGTTGAGTTAAAGTAAAACTGGTTTATTATGGTTACAGATATCCCAATTAATGGGTAAAATAATTGGTCGTTCCTTCCGTTGATGTTTATCGTGCGAGTATCAAGTTGGCACTAACTTTAATACTTATGTTATTTTTAATATAACTCCGCGCGGCCTTAAGTAGGTCACAACGTAAGCTAAAAACATGTACAGTCGGAACTGTACATATTGGCAACCCCAAGAGAAAAGAAAAGTTTAAAGATAATTGTCAATAGAAGGAAATGCCATAACAATGTTACACGAGATAAAAATGAAATTAATCGAAGTCGAATGCGACGTTCTCCTTGGTCGCGCTGTGCGGTAGTGGGCGCGGCTCCTGTGCGGGTGTTCCTTGGGTGAGGTTTCTCCTTTTTGGTATAGGTTGAAGCTCAATATCCTCAGAATGTCGCTTCACTGATTGTAGTAAGCATTGTTTGCGTTTTTTTGATTTCGAACAGAAGGGGCAGAACCTTCTCACTCCCCAAAGACTAACAGCAACGATGGCTGCAGATAAAAGAAAGTAAATGATGGCGTATTGATGTACGTCGTGACTGGTCATCTCGTATGGCAATCCTTCTTCATTCTGCTTTAGGTCGATTAGAGTTTTGTCGATGCGTTCTGTATCCTTATCCAGCCCCTTTGCCAGGAATAGCTGAGGTGTGCTGTGATACGTTATATTTGCGATCTGATTAATCGATGATGTTAGTGTCGGTACATTGATGTCGTAGTCCATCTTGACCTTGCTGTTGTATTGACTGAGCGAGTGAATTGTCAAGTATTTTGATTGCAGAACGCAACCCTGAGGTAGAGTTACTATCCCGGACGACGTCATAGTGTGTGACGTAATGTCATCATGAAGAAAGTCATCGAAGCATATAAGGATTATGAAATAAACTGCAGGCGTCGATTATCGTACCGTTGTTTTAGTATATCCCAGCAAGATTTATAGTTTTCGGCGTTAATAGTTAGATGCTGAACCAATCTCTCTGCTTCCCCTCGAAGTTTAGTTTTTAAATGTTGCATCTTCTGGGCGTTGTTTATAGTTGGGTTATTGTGAACGGTTTCGATGAAAAGATCTTTGAACGAAATCCATTGATTGTAGTTGCCCGAGAATTGAGGGATCTCAATTCTCGGCGCAGATTTCTGGTAGTGCGCAGTTGACCAGATTTTGCTGTTAAGTTCTTTGCGCAAGCGATCGTGCTTGCATTCGATGTCAACAAATGTGCTGTAGTAAGTTTCGTGAGAGCCTTTCAGAATACCATCTATCTCCCAGTGTAACTTATCTATATCCGACCACTTTGATTTTAGAATGGTAAGGTTGTCTTCCAGCTCCCATTTTTCGTTGCTGGTTGCAATGTCGATTTTTGACATAGCACGGTCTATAGCTCGAAAGTTACACTCTTGTTTGTTTAGTAGCGAGATAACGTCTTCGTCGTTATCTCCGTCTAACAATCCGGTCAAATCGAATTTGACTGAAGTGATTTCTTCTGTTAGTAAATGTAATCGCCGCATGATATCCGACTTGGTTGTTTCGTACATGGCTTTAGTTTTGCCGTAAATATCTTCCGAGAAGTAGTTAATGTTCTTGTCCTCGATTTCCTTCTCAAGGATCAAGTGAAGATTCTCAAATTCGGCCCAGGAGGCGTCGAGAGATGATAGCCGCTTGTTCAGATAATCATGCGTTTTTCTTGTAGTGCCGTCTTTTTTGTAATTGACACACAAAGTTTTGATGGCTTCAAAACTAGCCTGCTGCTGCTGAAGGTTCATCTTGAGTTAGTTAGTTTGAAGTTAAAGTTGAAATAATGTGGCTTGAACAACTCTGGAAGTTTTCTCAGGGCTGCCCAACCGACGATAGTTCTTGAGTTCCACTGGTTTGCTCCTCGCTCCCAGCCCTTGTTCACTCCCGCACGTAGTTGACGCTGCAGGTGCTCCGGTCGGGGGAGGGCGCTAGTGGTAATAAGTGTAGTTGCACTCTTATCACGGTATATGCGCCTTCTCAATTCACTGGTGGAACCCGCTGGTGGGAAGCCAGCAAACCGAATCGCTAACGCAACAGAGACACAAAACACGAATTACCTTGGTTGTTCGAAGGACCATAAAATGTAGGAGCCAGTTAGCCCTTACACTCGATTGTGGGTGTTGGAGTTTGTTGAAAGAACGAAGATGTTGAGTTAAAGTAAAACTGGTTTATTATGGTTACAGATATCCCAATTAATGGGTAAAATAATTGGTCGTTCCTTCCGTTGATGTTTATCGTGCGAGTATCAAGTTGGCACTAACTTTAATACTTATGTTATTTTTAATATAACTCCGCGCGGCCTTAAGTAGGTCACAACGTAAGCTAAAAACATGTACAGTCGGAACTGTACACCAAAGGTTTCAAATTGATATCTCGGCACTTTTGTTCCTGGGTCTTACATGTTTTCGATGTATTTAAGTATACCACAGTATGTATGTACAAGCCTAAAGCTTAATTTGGAACTAGGCTAAATTGTGCGTGATATTTATTATTATTTGATTATAATATTCTTTTAAGAAACTTATTACAATTTTATTCTAAGAATCTAAAACCAATAGACAGACTAGTCAGATGAAAGCCACAATGTTTGATATCGCCAATTTTACGTTATAACCTCTTGACCGCCACACTCTAGTCGTGACAGCCAATGACAAGGCTCACACGCCAACGTCATCTATACATGATTCAACTCGAAATAAAATCTTTTACGATGGAATTTAAAGTTCCTATTTATCCACTAGATGGTTTGTTCCGTGGCGCACAGAGCACGACACTTCATTCGTAGGGCGGTCAAGAGGTTAAAAAAGTACTCAGTGACACCCACGATGCTATGAAGGAATGGTACCCAACTGTCCGACTCCGATTTAATTTATTTTAATGTTAGAGAGTAGTTTAAAATAACAGACACTTTTTTTTAGCTGCCCTATCTCAACCTTTTCGGAGAAATTGTCCTCCAAAGTACTGAAAAGTGACTAAACCGCTTTAACTTCTGTAGACAGTTTTCAATTCTAGTGAACTGAAGTTGCATAATATAAGAAATTAATTTGACTATCCTTTTGTTTTTCAGGTCTATTCGAAAGATGGCGAAAATAAAGTTGGCAAAATAACAAAACAATGGTCTGGGCTGGCTCGCGAGGCTTTTACCGACTCCGATTACTTCGGTATCAGTTTCCCAATGGATCTCGACGTCAGGATCAAAGCGGTGTTACTAGGAGCTTGCTTCCTTATTGTAAGTATCTTGCTATTTATTTGTCCTATTGCGCAATCCGATTTTTTATAATTCGAAAATGCCTATAACCCTGAACACTTTTTATGTCACCAGCTCTTGGGCCTAAAGTTTAACTTATGGTATGGGTTATGCTGTGGCCTGTAATTGTGTTATATTATGCTGCAATTAGTTTACGCAACTTGATCATTATGTCATCTCCGTCGGGTGATGTTTAATAGCAATATTATTTGGAGATTATTACGGCTTTTACCATCTGACAAATGTTATCTTGTTACTGTGGAACACAACCCTAACAAAAATTAGTAACAATTTCAACTCAGAAATTGAGTTCTGTGAAGAGCACAGACATTTCAGAGGTGTCAATTATTTACTTTTTATAATTTCTATTCCATTAAACATTTCTATTCTACAAAAAAAAAATGAATGATGCGCCCCAATGTTACTAGTGTTGGACACGGTCGACACGGAACACTAATAATTCCATATCTACTTTAAAAAAAAAGGTTATCTTTTATTCGCTCACGTACAAACTGCGCTCTGATTGAGGTTTTTCATAATAAACTATAGAGCCACATAAAAACGTAGATATCAGTTCCGAATCGTTTCGCGCAATCAAGGGCACCACAAACTAACAGACCACTGGCCGATTTCGACCTGTCAGTTCATCGTATTCGAACACAAACAGTTCGTCAGCCGATATTGGCCTGACGATTCGTTCGAACTGCAAGGGTAGGGTGCGCCGCGATCTCCGTGGGATAGTCCGCCGCCTCACGGCCAAATGTAGGTAAGATTTAAGTTGCGGCCACACCAATGCTTAAAAAACGGTGTCGGTACGGAATCGCAATGAGAGAGAGAGATCCGATCATACGCGACGTTTCTAACACATACCGTTGTCACCGGATCTCTCTCTCTCTCATTGCGATTCCGTACCGACACCGTTTTTTAAGCATTGGTGTGGCCGCAACTTTACGGGTGAGTGGGCAGCAGGCGGCCTGACAATCGTCGTCACTTGGTGGCCGATCGATCTCGAACTATCGTTTGAAAACTAATAATATGTAGTGAGCGATAGTTTTAAAGCCGGCCAAGTCTAAAATAAATTGAGTACACACGTTCGATTAATTTTGGACTGTCAGGCGACCTGACAGACTTGGAATTGCAGCTAATCTGTTAGTCTATGGCGCCCTTAAGGAGTCCGTCAATTCTAATTGTAACTAATATTATAGAATTATATGAAGTCGGACGCCGCCATCAATGCCATCATCAAGAGTCGTAATACAAAAGCAGCCAGATTTGGATTTTAAAGAAAAGACACATGGAACAGTTTTACGTAAACATACATTTTTAACTACTAGTTTTGTTCCGTTTACCTCTATGTCGGTAGTCTACTTTAGGAACTGGAAATACATTTACTTTATATGTTTTTCTTGTTTTTCTCGTAAATCGTGGGTTATAGTGTATTTACTAAAAAAAATATTGAATGTTAAGTGTTAATTGTTAGGACTAAAGGAGCCGCTCCAGTCCTTAATGTCGCCCATCGACTTCCGCCGTTGGCGTACTGGTAACCTGGTGTTTACTTATCACGACGGCTGACATCGACTTCATTCTGCAATTTGCTCGTTTAAACCTTTGGCTGTAAAGTTCGTCCGTCTCAAAAGTTAGCAGTCATCTAAGATCAACATTTCATAGCTACACAGCGGTGTAAAATAGACGTAGCACCTGTGATGCAAAGTTTCTCAATGGTAGCTCCAAAACCGGCCCTGTGAAATTTGTATAGAAATAAAAACAGTTTCTTTTTGTAAAAAATGTTATCCCTTCAAAAATTATTAGTAAATGCGTAAGTGAGTGTGTCCCGTCTGTCAGTTGGTTACCTACGTTTTTACGCAATGTTTCACGGCTTAAACGATGAACTTACATTGAAGAATTTTTGTATGGAAATAAATTGAGCCGTAGCGGAAGTTTGAGGTGACCGAAACGCTTAATATGCTTACTGCGGTAAAAATTAAATGGTAGCTATATACTTACATAAATGCAGTAAAGCTACAAATTAGCGATTTCCTAAAAGCGGGACATTGTATTGCAAACTTACTGAACATCATCGTGAAATAGTGATTAAGTTTTTTCGATCCACGAAGTCCCGCGCCACGGTTTACTTAAACATACCTACATTAACGTAACCGGGCAACCCAGTGATGAATAACTCGCTGATTCGTTGCTCGTAAACAAACTTTAATCAATCCAAAATCCGCTGTGCCCCATTTGCATAATCAACCCTCTTTAAATATTCTTCTGGCTTTAACGCATGCACCTTTACAACGGAGAATGGGTGTTGCTGATCTCTTTTGAAGACGTGAGAGTCGGCCATATGATTAATGCCAAACAGTTGTCCCGCTCTCCTCGTAGAGCCAGAGGGGTTATTGCTTAACGCACTCGCAGTTGTTTCCATTTTAAAAATCGAAGGCATGTCTACATAGGAAAATGAAAACAATTGTTCCGCTTCGATGCCAATTGAGATTGCGAGTGCGTTAGGCACAGACCACTTACCCAATAGACTCCGCATACAAAGGCGCCCCCGTAAGCCATGCTTATGCTCACAGAACACTAATTGGTTGTCATGGTTCTATTGGCGCGCACCACGACGCGCACACTTGATTATTCGTTGACTTTGAACTAGCCAATCACGGTGCACTTTCCGCCCCCCGCGCCCCGCCATTTTGGCTTAATGAGATACTAGACAAACTGTTCCGAAGCGGAGTCTATAGGGTAAGTGGTCTGTGGCGTTAGGCAATAGCGACGCAGGTTGGTCTCTGAAACATTGGTTCCTCTACCACTCTAAGAGTCATACGAGTGTAGGGTCCACCATTAAGAGGAACCGCCCGATTATTTTCCCGCAATCGTGTAATACGTGAGTTACAAAGACATCAATTTGACATAATACCTAATGTCATTTAATTTGAGACCTTTTTTTGTTACCTTCCTATCTACAAATTGTCTATGGAAAAATAATTTGACAACAAGTGACAAATCAAATTTTGGAAAACGATTGCATGTTAATTTTAGCAAAATATGGATATATTTTTTGTTAAACCTGCGACCCGCCCTCGCTTCGCTTCGGTTTATGTGAGTTTTCTGTAGAACCCGTACATAAAACAGAATTTATTAAAACATTAAAACCTTCCTCCTGATCACTATCTAAAAACCGCACTAAAATCCGTTGCGTAGTTTTAAAGATCTAAGCATACATAGGGACAGACAGAAAGCGGGAAGCAACTTTGTTTTATACTATGTAGTGATAACTTTAATTGGTTTAAACTGCGTTAAAAATGGTACTTTGAGTAAAAATTATATTAATCAGGATATTTCCGATCATACTTCAAACTGCAGTGGCCAGGATTTGTGGAATTAGTTCACAAATGGTGTTAACCAACCTAAAAGAATGGTAATAATTGGTTTTTACATAAATATAAGTAATCAAAAATTTGTAATTACTAATATGAAGTGTAGTATTGTAAACTTGACGTGGTCACCAAAGGGTTAAAAGGTTTGCTTCTCGTCATGTTACATTACTGTATAATAATGTAATGAGCTAATGAGTGAAATAGACTACCTAGCAATAAAAATTGCAGAATTTGGATGCAGTCTTACTTTTACTGCATTTCTAGACCAAGAAGCACAATTTTGCTGTCTCTTTCTAACTTGAAAGTTAGAGAAAGATAGCAAACCCAGAACATGCTAGCTGCTGAAACACAAAAGCGATGTGTCGAGAAGTGTGAACCGGTTAAGTTTGGGCCCGGCTCACGCACTAAGGGAAATATACTTAAGATTAAATCCGTGCGTGACTTACCATCGATTTTACCAAACTGGAATTAGAGTTACTCCGAGATAAGTCTATACAAATTCGGTGTTTAATCTAGGTAGGTATAAGACCTTATTCTCGTTGGGTCGAAACCGCCCTTAATTTAATGTTTACCGAAGTACATTATACCAGGAGTCAATTTTAACAACTGCAATACCTACTGAGTTCGTCTCTTTACATAAAAAACATGTTAGAGCGACCTTTTCTTAAGCGAGATTTAGACTGGAAACATTAGATTAAGGGCGGATTCCACCAAACGAGAATAAGGTCTTATACCTAGATTAAATGCTAAATTTTTATACACTAATCTCGGAGTAAGACTTATTCCAGTTCGATCGAATCGATGGTAAGTCACGCACGAATTTAATCTTAGGTATATTTTCGTTAGTGCGCGCGCGGAACCCAAACTTGACCGGTTCATACTCCTCTACATCGCTTTCGAGTTTCAGCAACTAGTATGTTCTGGATTTGTAATTTATATGTATTACTGTTTTTGTTTACAGGACTTCATGTTCTTTGAAAAAACCGAAGAATAAAGGAATGTCCCCAAAAAAGCCACTATTAGCGTTCAACCGTAACGTTTACTTTGGTGCAACTTTTAAGCGCTGGGAAATGGTTTATGAAGAGTTTTTTTACCTTTGATAATTAATTTTGCATACATGTTTTTTTTATATTGCTTGCTAATGTACTTTTATTGCACAAAACGATTTTTGATGTTTTTTGAAATGTTTGAGCATGTCTATGAGACTGAAACAAAGAGATCTTATAAGCGGCCTTTATTAATAGTTAAGTAAACAATGCATTTTGCTTAGCATTTCCTATTGGAGTACAGATTTATTGTATTCATACCATTTATAAATATAAGAACTCAGTACCTTCCATTAAAACACCGAAACATGGCGAGGATTTTTATGTAACTTGTCGCTATATTAGTAGTTTTTTGTTGTTGATATCTGACAATGTATTGACAGCACGAAATTTCGAGCTGCGTTCAATCTTGCATTATAACCCGTTTTGCAACATACCTAGTGGTCGAATAAGAATAAAAACTGCTTAATGTTGAGTAATTAGCTGCGGCAAAATGTAAAATACGATATATTTTTGACAACTGTTATCTCCACTCCAAGCGAACATCTGGCCCCTATCCCACAAAACTTTACAGGCGTACAATTTGACAAATTTGTACGGATCTCCATACAAAAAGTTGACAAATTTGTTAAATTGTAGGCTTGTAAAGTTTTGTGGTATAGGGGCCAGATGGAACATTTTATTATATTGCCGCTTCTGCATATACATATAAACACTACTTTAGGCCCTGTTTGACAAACTCCAGATGACATGACATGATCACTCCATATCTGAGAGATAAATTGTAACTCTGTCCTTTCCTTTCATATGGCAAAGAAAAGGAAAGCGATAACAGTAACAGACAGACTCATCAGGAAATTGTGAAATAGTGTCTTAATGTTGTCTTTGCAATACATAAATGAAAGACATGATTAACTCGAATACTAAGTAAACCCTACATTACGTAATATTATTCAAATATGTTTATTAGATTATAAAAAAAATATTTGCTTATGAGATATTTAGTGAGATAATTAGGTATTATTGTCAAATACTGCTCCTTTACTGCAGGTCAATAGGCTGTTATGTAGCTAAGCAGCAGAAACTTATGAACTGTACGTAGAATAAATGAGTACTTTTTAAGAATACGAATGATCTTAGTATACTGTGAATTCAAGATAATAATTAGGAGGCCTTTAACGTGATTAATAACTTATTTGGTACCATACAGCGAAAAAATATGTGTCAAATAAGTTTAACTGGGTGAAAACTTTTTAGATTGCACCTACCCGGTACTGAAAAAACCAATCAAGTCCGAGAAAGTAAAGTAAAAGTAAAAGAAAAAAGAGCTTGAAAAATATTCAGTTATAAAGCTTTATTTGGTTTTTCCTATTAAATATAGATATAAGGTTGTTAACTTGCGAGATACGGGTGGGAACTGGTTTTTATTAAATAGTTGAAAAAAGGACAATAAAAAAAGTACATAATACAACAAAAAAAATATGAATGTGCATATAAAGCCGTTCAATATGCGCGCAAGCAAGTTAAACAATATTGCCAAATTTAAAGTTGACAGCTTCTAGTTGCTGAGAAAAACGGAGAGACAGAGAAACACCAAAGTTTCACCATTAGGGGTGCCTTTTTTACCATTTTGGTACGGAACCCAAAAGAGGGCGATAACAAATGAAAATAATAGTAAATAATGTATATCAAGCACGGCATTAAAAGTTAACCTTTTATGATAAAATGAATCTCACACTTTTTGAAAATTCATCGAAAATGTTTGTTTTAGTCTTTACCTAATAACTGATCTAAGCAAAGGCGGCTCCTTGCCTTTCGAATCAGGAAAAAAATCTCGCCTGTTATTTTATTTTAATCCGTAAAGACGTGATTTGTTAGGGTTTCTCAAATTTTACATTGGCGAAATATAATTTTTTTCACTATATTCGAGTTAAATAAAAACCATTTTGTATTTTATGCTATTTTTAAGGAAAAGTGAAGTTGTTAATTTTATTAAACACACTTGAATTATAATATTTGTCCAGTTGATTTTCGAATCTCACCAATGTGTAGCTTATACTGAATTTATTAACTCGTAACTCTTTAATCGCTACAGCCAGAAAAACAGCTAACGAGAGACTGGTATGTGGGCTGTGCCGGCTGGTGAAGAGTGATCCTATTATTTGGAGGGGGTTTTTAGTCATGATTGGCAGTATTACTTATCTCCTAATACGTAAAAGGTTTACCTTATTTATAAACGCTAGTGTGAGTTGTTTCTTCAAGTCAAGTGAATGGCGACAAACAACTTCTACGCGGACGGAGTCCCGGGAAAATGCTAGTGACGAAATAAAGAAGTAATTCATTGTTTACATATTATGAGCATTATTACCGTACTTGTAGGGAAAAAAATTACTATTTATAAAACATTTATTTACCGCTATTTTGCCTATTTTTAGGATAAGATTAAATTAATCTTATCCTAAAAATAGATTTAATGATTGTGGCCTATGAAAAGGTATTTTGTTTTTGTTCAAATATTAATCTCTAGGTACCTACATGACTATTTACATCGCATTGATAATAAATATTGCAATTTATAATAAATAAAGCTTTATGCCATAAAACTGGACTTTTCTTAACCTCTGAGACACCTACCCCCTTGCTTATAAACGTGGAATAAGCTTGGAATAGTTTATGCCATGCTTTGTCACTTTCTGTCAAATGCAAATGTCACAATTACAGATAAGGACAAAGCATGGCATAGACTATTCCAAGCTTATTCCACGTTTATAAGTAAGGGGGCTAGATTTTAAAATGTGTGTGTTATAGTTTTGAATTAAGGTATGGTATGTGTTAATGGATTTGGAAGTTATAACAGCAGAAAAGAAAGTCCCTTAAAATGTTTTTTTAAAAACTAGGTAGGTGGCGCAAAACTCATCAATCACCCTGTTGGAAGTTGCTATAATTTAAAAAAATATTTCAATTCTCCTTTGATATTTATGAAGTAAACATATACAAAATACACGTCAACTAGACATGAATTTCGGTACTCCCAAGAACGCGGAATAATTGTTTCCGTGTTTTGATGATTTGCACTAGTCGGCAAAATCGCCCGATTTAACAGTTCCGGACTTTTTCTTGTGTGGTTTCTTGAAGTTCTGAGTCTTTGTCAACAAGTCTCAGAATTTTCAAGCCCTCGAAATGGAATAGACCGTCGTCAACCTATCGCCGGAAGTTCTGGCAAGTCATGGAAAATGCTATAAATCGGGCTCGTGTGGTCATCAATTCTGGTGGAGGCCGATATAATTTTCCCGCCTTAATAGAAATAAAATTGACACATCCAATAAACACAATCTAAAAGTAGACTAAAGGTTTTCATTTCTAAATTACAGCCACAGAACATTGGGTGATAACCTGATATGATAACTTTTGCGCCACCCTGTACAAGACTTAACCCCGCCAAACAAAAAAAGAGGGAGGTAGCAAAATATTGCTGCGGCAAAAAAAAATTTCGATGTTACTGTCAAGATCAAGATGTTACTTATTCCACATTAATAAATATTATTTATTCTCTACATTTTAAAATGAACATAATATACAAGTGATACTCTTTTTATTTTGAGGTGGTTTGTTGGTAGTAAACAATCCCATACACTTGTTGGCAATAAAGATTACCGTAGTTAAAAAAAAACTTAAAATTATTATGGACTCGTAGGTAGCCGAATTTACCTTTAAATATTATTGACTCTAGCATATTATGACAGGCACTGACAGTAAATTGTCTTGTTTTGGTTTGAAATGAAATCCAGGGGATTCTACCTTCGGATTTGAGTGGCGCACGTTGTCGGATTTGAGCTCTCAAGTTCTTGTGGATTTTTTACGCGTTAAACCTGTAGTTTTTTGTGTGTAGTTTTGTTGTGGGTGTTTGGTTGGTGTTGGTTTGTATATTATAATATACGGGTAAGTGATTGTTACCGGAGGAGCCGGCAGTATCTCTAATGTGAGATTGTTGCCGGCTGTTCCGCGTCGCATCATGGCGTCTGGTGGTAACTTTGACCCCGGGATCACTGACCCGGTGTCGGGGTTATCTTCTCCGGAACACTCAATGGAGATTATTGAGGACCCTCCGTCCCCTTCGTGCTATTTGGACATTGAAGAGTCAGTTCCTGTTAGGAAAAGAGATCATTCGGCTATCGCCAATGAGTCAAGTTCCCCCGAGCCTACAGAGCCGCCGAAAATGTTACGTTCTGAGTCAGTCTCCGTGCCTCAGCATGACTCACAAAACATAATTCCTCTTGCTCAATCTGCGCCTAATCAGTCGCAGCGTCACTCGCAGAGCCCAACAAATTCGCCGTCGCCCCACCGAAATGCTTACATTTTATCGGATAGCGGGCCTTTTGTGGTTCACGTTGTTCGCGAAGTTGCGGAGCCGGACTCGGGTGTCCATATAAACCATATAAAGTTTGGTCAATTCTTGTTTGCCAAAAAGGTTTCAGGTATTAAGGAAGGCGGTATAAAAAAAATTGGTAGGAACAGGATGGGTGTGGAATTCATTAGCGCGGTTAAAGCTAATGACTTCCTCATAAATCCAGTTATCGAAACTGCAAAATACAGGTCGTTCATCCCCTCTTTTAATGTCTCGCGAACTGGGATAGTTAGGGGTGTCCCTAAGGACTTTTCTAATGAGGAGCTCCCAGATCTAATGGTAACTCCTCATGGGTTCGGAAAGGTTATAAAGGCCAGGCGCCTGAATTATAAAGTCAGAGATCTTAGCGGTGGTGTCCCTCAGTGGGCCCCTTCGGAAACTGTGGTATTGACCTTCGATGGTCAGTCTCTTCCTCAGAGAGTTTTCCTTTTTAACTGTTCACTAGAGGTGTCTATATATAATTTTCCAACAGTCCAATGTTTTAAATGCTGTAGATTTGGACACGTTAAAGCTCAGTGCCGGTCTCAGCCGCGCTGTGCTAAATGCGCCCAACCTCACGATGCTAATGAATGTCGTGTTCCTGATCACAATGTGAGTTGCCTTCATTGCTCCGGGCGGCACAAAGCTACCGACAAAAATTGCCCCGAATTTGTGAGACAGCATTCTATCAAGCTGACTATGTCTGGTGAGGGAATTTCTTATGCGGATGCTGAAAAAAAACACCCAACCTCTAAGCGTCCTTTCAATGAAGTTGTTAGTCAGCAAAACTCCTACAAAAAAACCGTATTTAGTCAGAGAAAGCAACGCGCTCCTGCCTCGTCTCATGGGTATGACCAACAAGCCCATAATGCCGTAATAGAAGGCTTCAATCAATCTCTACCTGGCAATGGTGTGGCATTCTCAAAGGCCCCCGAAGGCAATCATCATGGCGTTTTCCAAAACCCTGACTTGCCCAATACCCGTTCTGATTTCGTTTCTGCTCTTCTGTCAATTGTGTCCTCAGTCATTGAAATGTTTGCTAACAACTCTTTTACTTTACCGTCCAACGCTGCCGATTTCTTGAGATTATTGTATTCACTTTTACCTAAGGGATCTGAGCCTGTTGGCCGGTCTCATAATGGCTCTCAATATCGTTCAATGGAACAGTAGGAGTATCAGCCGTAACAAGGCTGACCTCCTCTCAATTAATAATGATTGTAACGCGGCCATCATTGCTTTAGCTGAAACGTGGTTAAAGCCTTGTAATAATTTTAGATTTCCTGGTTTTGTTTGCCTTAGACAAGATAACCCTAATGGGTATGATGGTTGTGCCCTCTTAATAAAAAATGGTCTTAGTTTTTCTCGGTTCGATTTACCCTCTCATCCTTCTTTTAACGTTGTTGCCTGTAGAGTTTTGAATATATCTGTCATGTCTGTTTACATCCCACACCCCAACCCTGGTATTATTTCAGATTTTTGGAGGCATGTTGCTTCTGTTCCTGGTCCCCTACTTATCCTTGGGGATTTCAACTGTCACAGTCCTCTTTGGGGCTCCCACTGTCTTGATTCTGCTGGTCGTAGACTCGTGGACTCTTTGGACTCTCAAAATCTGTGCATTCTGAATGACGGTAGGCCTACGCGACGTGTTTCCCCCTCACAAAATCCTTCAGCGGTGGATATATCCTTGTGTTCACCTTCCCTAGCATCTCTTTGTACTTGGGACATTTGTCACACTAGCTATGGAAGCGATCATTTCCCGATTTTTATTTCTTATGTTACTGATTTTTCTGTTCCTCCCCCGTGTCCCCCTTTACAAAGGTTTAGATTACTGAAAGCTGACTGGCCTTCGTACGTTGCCCTTGTCGACAGCAAAGTAAGTGCTCTCCCTCCTGTTTCTTCTGATAATTACTTAGAACTTTATTCTCTTTTCTCTAATTGTCTTTTATCATCTGCAGAGGAATCAATCCCTTTAAAAAATGCTTGTGTTAATCGTCGTCCTTCCCTTCCTTGGTGGGACTCGGACTGCACGTCCATAGTGAATGAGCGGAAAGAGGCAGAATTATCCTTTTGTTCTGACATGTCAATGCCAAAATTTATAATATATAAGCGTGCTCAGGCAAGAGCAAAAAAAATTCTTCATATAAAAAAAAAGAAAGGATGGAGTTTATTTTGTGAATCCATATCGCCATCTACGTCCCCCTCAATCGTGTGGCGTAAATTGAAAATTTTTCGGTCTTCTCGTGACGCTTCTCCTACTACTTCCTCATTTTCTTCTACTCCCTCGTGGATGGATTCTTTTTTAGATAAATTGGCCCCTCCTTATGTTCCTGATTTGTCAGAATTATCTACATCTGAATCTTCTTTTCCTCCGTTAAATGATAACTTTTTGAGCTCTGCATTCCAATTATCTGAGCTTCGGTGTGTGCTGGAGACTCTTACTGATTCCGCTCCAGGCCCAGACGGTATTGTGTACTCATTCTTGGCAAAAACGAATTCTGAAACTCTCCTATACTATCTGAACCTTGTGAATTTTATGTTTGATGGGGGCTGCGTTCCGGAATCTTGGAAGGAGCAGTTTGTAATTCCCATTCTCAAACCCGGGAAGGATTCGAGTCTGGCTTCATCTTATCGTCCAATTGCGCTTTCGTCTGCCTTGTGTAAAGTTGCTGAGCACTTACTTAAAAATCGCTTGGACTGGTTCATTGAAAGTGAAAATATCCTCTCTCGTATGCAATTTGGGTTTCGAAAGGGCAAGAGCGTCTCAGACAGTCACTGCATTCTATCAGTGGATATTCGTCTTGCATTCTCTCGAGGAGAATCTATAGCGGCCGCGTTTCTTGATGTGTCGGCGGCGTACGACAATGTCCTGCTTTCGGTGCTCAGGGACAAAATGTCTAAGCTGAGCATCCCCCTGAAGGTAGTTAACTTTGTCTCCTGCCTTCTCACGTCAAGAACTATAAGAGTTAGATGGCAGGGTAGTATAAATGGGGAAAGATCCATTTGGAAGGGCCTTCCTCAGGGCTCTGTCCTTAGCCCACTTCTATATAACTTGTACACACTTGATCTAGACAAATCTGTTAATATGTCTTGCAGATTGCTGCAATATGCGGACGATGTAGTCATTTACAGCAACGATAAAAGTCCTCTTGTAGCCTCAGAAAACCTTAATGTCGCCTTAAACTCCCTACAGCTCTGGTTGGATTATCATGGTCTTTCTCTGTCTCCTTCTAAGAGCTCTTCTATTATTTTTTCTAGAAGCCGTCTTTCCCCCCAGTGTCCTATTAAGTTTAATAATGTCGAAATTCCTATTTCTGATTCGATCAAATTTCTTGGAGTAGTTTTCGATAGGCGTATGACGGGAATCTCTCACCTCTCCTATGTTGTAAAAAAGTGCGAGAAAAACATCAATCTTCTGCGTGCCCTTTCTGGGGTTTGGTGGGGAGCGCATCCCTATTCCCAAAAACTCTTGTATAACGCTTTGGTCCGAAGCCACCTCGATTTTGGCACTTTTATTTTTGAGCCATGCAGCAAAGGTGCTCTTAAAGCATTGGAATCAGTTCAGATGAAAGCACTCCGTGTGGTCACTGGTGCCATGTTATGTTCCCCTAATAGAGCTATTCTTGTTGAATGTGTGGACCCTCCACTTGACCTCAGAAGGCAATTTTTATCGGACCGTTATTTGTTCAACGTTTTTTCCTCTTCATCCCATCCTCTAACCCCGAAACTCAAACTGCTTCAACAATATTGCTCTTCCAAACCGTACTGGCGGAAAAAAAACAAACCTAGACTGGTTATCAGCTTTGAAAAAGTCTTAACGCTGAGAGCTCCTGTCCAGAGAAGCCTCGCCTTACCTCTTTTCTCCATTCCATTTGAGGCAATAGTTCACCCTCCTAATGTCTTCTATAACTGCGGTATTTCAAAAAACTCTTCTACTGCTAATTCTATCTTCAATAAATATGTTAAAACTCATTTCCCTTCCCACTTAATTTTTTTCACAGATGCTTCTAAACTCTCAGATTTAGGCTGTGTCGGGTGTGCTGTAGTTTGTCCTATGATTAATTATTCAGCCATGTTTAAACTCCCCCCAGAGTCATCAGTCTTCTCAGGTGAATGTCTTGCCCTGTGGAAAGCTGTGGAACACATTTTCGCCAATAAGATCCCTAGATCAGTCATTTTCACGGACTGCCTTAGTGCTCTTCAAGCCATTTCCCTCCATCCTCTTAAAAATTGTGCTCGTCACTTCATTGTTTGTCAATTAAAACAATGTATCTTCTTGTGCCACTCGTCTAACTTGGAGGTTTCTTTTGTGTGGGTCCCTAGTCACTGCAATATCTCTGGTAATGAAGCTGCAGATCAGGCAGCTAAGGTAGCAGTAATTCATGGAGATGATTCCTCTTTTAAAATTTTCTCTCCAGATCTAAGCCATATTCCTGCGAATTCCCTAATTAAAAAATGGTCTGCTCGATGGTCTTCCTCTAAAAAAACTTATTACTCTTATATTCAACCCATGATTCCATCTAGGCCTTGGTTCTTCAAAAATCGATCAATTTCTAAAAGACATACTAGTGTTATAATAAGGCTTCGGCTTGGACGTGTTTGCTCGCCGGAACAGCTCCATAGATTTAAAATTAGAGTCTCTCCCCTTTGTGACTGTGGAAATGAAATAGGAACAGTGGACCATATATTCTTCAATTGTCCCATTTATAACAGCACATGTGATTTGTATTACCTTCTATCTAAAGCTTCTATCCCCCTTCCTACTAATATATCGTCTCTCCTATGTCACATTGACAGTAAAAAAATTGTTGCTATAATTTGTAAATTTATTGACAAAAATAATATTAAACTCTAACATAATTGTGTCCGTTTCTTAAACTTTTTGCTATTCTTTTTTCTTAACAATCAATATATCGGTGATGGTTGCTTTGTGTTTGTCCTTTTCTTCAGGTTTAGCGTTCTATTGTATATTGTATTTTCTTATTTTAATTTAAATTTCTAACGCGTGCAAAGCTCGGATCTTGACATTGGCAGAATTGTGCTGGCAATCAGTCACAGAGGCCATAAATAAATAGAAGAAGAAGAAGAAATGAAATCCATATACTTTTACTGTCTATCAGACATGACATCGAGCCTCCTTATAGTAGTGGAGGATTTTTAATGAGAACATGTACCTATCTTCTATAATATAAAAATGAATCGCAAAATGTGTTGGTAAGCGCATAACTCGAGAACGGCTGAACCGATTTGGCTGATTTCTTTTTTGTTGTGTTCGTTATTATCAGGGTAAGGTTTATATGTAAGAAAAAATAGAAAAATCCAACGGGAAGGTCGGGAATTTGCAGCGCTGGCGGGCAGCTAGTAATTATATAATTATCGACATCTTGTTTATAGATATCAAATCCCTAGAACGTGTTCAGAGTTAGCACTCGTCTGCTTATTAATTAGGACGGGTAGGTACTAGTTTTAAAGATCGGTGGGCCATTTAAGATATATCGGCTATTATAGCACGAGTTTTACGTAGGTACTTAATAGTTATTTTTGTAACTACCTAATACATAATGAAGCTTCTTAAGGTACGAGTGCCAAGGTTCTAATTATAGGCACGAATACCTTGAGAGCTATATATGTACCAATGCATACACTTTTTCATAATGATAAAAATAAACAATAACTAAGTATATTGTACCTCTGCTTCTGCGATTTTTCTGCTAAGAAATTACTTGTCAGCGAAGTCGATTGATTATTCTGATTATCGTTTAGGTATAATTTGTTAACTTTATTGCTAAATGTTGACAAATTTTAATAGCTACTAAAACAGTTCTGACTGACTATTTATTATGTCATAAAAGTTGGAATGCCAAATGAAACGCCAATTTGTTGATAATTATCCATACTGAACGTAACCGTGGTAATCAAATAACAAATCGATCATCTATTTTTATTAACTTAATAAAAATGTAATTTGAAACAAATCGTCTCAAAATTAATTTTGTTTTTAATATACGTTATTTTAATTTTTTAACAGTATATTAAGTAATCAAATTAGGATGTAAAGTGTAAATGGGGGAATTGCAAAAATATTGTACATATCGCCCTCAACTATGTACAATATTTTTGCAATTCACCCAAGTGTTCACTAAACGCCAAGACTGATATCCGGAATGACATGGTAATAGCAATGCTATAATAATTATTATAGAACTAAATATTTATGTAAATTATCAATTAAGTTAGTAATTTGTAATCGTGCCTAATAAATAAATAAATTAATTAATTAACTGTTATTTATTACCATAGCAATGCTCATTATAGGATCGTTTTCACGCTTCGGTTACAATATAGCTGGTATTCTGATATTCAGGTAGAAGAAAAAGACTTAAATAATATTGTTCTACAATTTATTTAAATCATTACAATACAATTATTCAAAGCAGGTATGTAACAAAGTCTTGTAAAAGAGGTTACTAAATTTTAAACATCATGCTGTTATTTTTGTCAACTAAAATGCAGCCTTCTTGGTATGCACAGAGATGTCAGCCTGATGGAGTGATAAGTCACCAAAACTGTCCTCATGCCTCCTCATTAGTGGTTTATTAATAAACTCTTTTTCTCTATGAGCATGTTTCATTACTGCTGGCTTGGGCAAGGATTTGGTTAGTTTCTTAGCCCACTGACTCTGTGGCATTTTAGGTCCACTAGAAACATCAACCTGCAAAACACATGTTGATACAGGGAAAAGTTACAAAATGAAATTACAATTATACAATTTTAAGAATTAAGTATATATTGATTAACCCCTAACATGGAGCTATTCTTATCTGTTCACACCCTTTTGTCATACTTTTTCCTTGCTTATTCACACTGAACAAATGGCACAATTATCTTATCACTGTTTGCCCCTCTCAATGTTCGTGATAATCTCAAAAACAACTGAACACATTTTCACCCCATCAGTTAGATAATTTTTACTGAAGGTAATAAAATTAATAAATTAATAAATGTAAGTATGGGCTCTACAGAAAACTCACTCGGGTATTTTATATATCCAAAAATTAAAATGAATGAAGTTTTAAATCAAAATATAGGGTCTGAACTAGTGGGAATGAATTTTCTAGTCTGTTCTTAGTTTAATAAGTAAGAAAAAAACGATAGATTACTTTGTGGAGAAAAGGATATAATGAGGTGGGAATAGCTCCTAACATCTAGCATTTGCACACTTTATTTATTTGGATTAAGATAAACTCAAACTTGGTAAGCTAATCAATCATAGCAACTCAGTGTAAAAACATACATACATACATACATAAGCTCACGCCTTTATTCCCAGAGTGAGGTAGGCAGAGCTACAGAATTACTAACAACTCTAAAAACTTGTTAATAATTCTGTAACCACATTTTGCACAATTAGGCTAAGATGTTTACCCCTCGCATAACTGTATTCCCTTAGTCGTCTTTTACAACACCCACAGGGTGACATGTAGTGGCACCATTGTAACCCAGCAAACAAGTGGGGAAAAAAAAATCTAGTGTAAAAAATGTTATTAGTATTCCTTACTTATACACACATTCACTTACCACAGTGGTTTTTTTAGCACTTTTATAAGCTATCTGAGGAAGATTTATATTTTCTTTACAGCTTGGCTTGACTGGATTGCTTTTTACAAGTTTTGGGATTGATGATGAACCACATATAGGTTTTTTTGGAATAACATTCTGTATCAAGGGAACTTGAGGGCTATTGTTTATGTAATATGCAACAGGACTTGCAATATGCTGGAATGCCTTGTTCCTGCTAGGAGTTTTCTTAATGGAGGAAGTTAGCGGCCTCTTAAAAAATAGAGTGTTAGCAGGGGTCTTCAATATGGATGGTGAGGTCATAAGCACAGAAGATGGTGTTGCAAATACTTCTTTAACATTGGTCTTCTGTTTCACAGGAGTAACTCCAGGCGGCTTAAAAGAATTGGAGCATACTCCTTTACTTTCAAATGATCCATTTACATAATTAGTTTCTCCATCTGGAATAATTATCTCGCATTTTTCTGTTACTTGATCACAATATGATGTATTTTTATTGTTTGAGTCTTCGTCATGAGCATTCCTTAAAATTTTATCAATTGCTTCTAAAGTGTTGTCTAATACTTCTTTGTTGGATGATTCACTTGATTCTTCTATCATTTTTTCAAATTTCAAAAAACTATTTTCTGACGATGTTACATCCCAGGTAGCAAACATATCAGGTTCATTGGGTGATAAGGTAATGTTTGACTTGGCATTTGAAATAGGTCTTAAGATATTGATTTGATTATGGTCTGATGTCACATCAGGTTCTGAGTGAGTTGAAATAAGTTGAAGACTTTTATTATTAGAATCTTCTTCTGAATATTCTGTAACACTTTAAACACAAAACCCTTTGGTAAGTCCAGCAGAACAATTAATATCCTTAAAACTGCATTAACTTACTAAATGGTATAAATATTGAAATGGTCAAGTACTTAGGTTAATTTTTTGATTAATGCATGTGTTTTACATACATAACATACCATCATACCTTCATTCCCAGAGTGGAGTAGGCAGAGCTACAGAATCACCAACAACTCTAAAAACTTGTTGACAATTCTGAAACCACACTGCACAATCAGGCTAAGATGTTACCATCTGTATATTAGTGGCAGGTTGTAAGCTCGTCGCCAAACAATACTATAAGCTTTAAATCCCTTATTCTCTAAGGACTTCCACGGGAAGTCATCAAGTGGCAATATTCTAAGCCGGCAACCACACGGCACTCTTAACCCCTTGTATGCGGGAGGTCAAAAAAGTACCAAGTTCTAGTCTCTTCTGATTACGATACAGTCCATAAAATTAAGCTTAAAAAAAATACAAAAAGATACCCAAATTTTGAGCACGGATCCGTTCCTAAGCATACGAAGGGTTAAGCCGGCAACCACACGGCACATGGAACATAGTTAATTGTAAATGTATATTTATTATGGTTAGTACAAATTATGTACTGATATAGGCAGTTTAATTTTATATACCTATTACAACCTTTTACTGCAACTTTGCATGGAACTCATAACTCAAAACTATATCTTTCACAACAAAAAATAATCATTCTAATCCTGGAGATGAACTACCTGTGTACAAGATTTAAATCAAGTCCGTTAGGCGGTTAGTGAATTTTGTGATCGAGAGACAAACGTCCAGACGTGGCTTACAAAGTTTTACGTTAGACCCATGAAAGAATAGTACAAGATCAAAGACATAGCAGCGCCACTAATCTACGGCAATATGTAGGTACCATAATGCAATAAGTTCAATTTGTTTGCATTAATTCGCTCGAATACTGTAATAAATTACTGAATTATTTTGGCCTCATACTTACGCTATTGTTTGACGATGATCCTTGTTCGATATAAACATTTGTTTTATCTCCTTAAGACTCAACTTTCCATAAAAAATTTCATCATCGCTTGACTGGTCTTCTTTCAAATCCATAACTTACAACTTGATTCTATATCACTAACTAATATGATACAGATATCGCCTACTCAAAAGAGCAACGCAAAAGTTGATTTTATGACTGTACGACTGTACTCAAAACTCTTGTGATTTTCTCTAGCAAAGAAAATTCGAATTACTACAATTCAATTGGCAAATCGAATCAAAGCAACGAACAAACGGTCAACGGACGGCAAAAACCACACCATAGACTATATAGATAGATATCACAGATTTACAGATCTCTAAAGGGGTGATAGACGGGCGAGCTTACTCGGCTCGGCTCGCGTCGGTGACAGACGCAAGACCTAAAGGTGCTCGAGAAACACGACCTTTTTTTTAAAAATATTAATATATTGTTAATCCGAAGTGAAACTATGTTGTACTTTCTCAATCTCGTATCTGATCGAATAGTTACATAGGAAAGTAGTATATATATGTTGTATAATATATGTTTACTTAAGAATAGACTACTTTCCTATGTAACTATTCGATCAGATACGAGATTGAGAAAGTACAACATAGTTTCACTTCGGATTAACAATATATTAATATTTTTAAAAAAAAGGTCGTGTTTCTCGAGCACCTTTAGGTCTTGCGTCTGTCACCGACGCGAGCCGAGCCGAGTAAGCTCGCCCGTCTATCACCCCTTTAGAGATCTGTAAATCTGTGATATCTATCTATATCACAGATTATGTCAATTCTAAAACACACAGCGTGATGTGAAGAAGCTGTCTATGGATATCCTTATATCTACTTAAAACATACCTGGCCACACCGGATTTTACCGATATGTCACTGCAGAGGGCGCCACCTCCTTCGCCAGAAGAGCGCGTCTGTTGCTTGTCAACGTCATTAGCGTTTATGGATTCCCGCCAAGAAGCGTACTCTTGTTTGGAATTTTTGATATTTGTGTTTTTTCCATAAAACTAACGTTTTTTCGACAAGAAATTTCAACTTTGTACTAAAGAGTAACACGCGAAGTATATTTAAGTGTTTTAGTGCAGTGCGAAGTGCAACCAAAGTGATGAATACCGACGAGGTGCCGGGTTCACAAAATGTGTCGGAGGCCGAGAAGCAATCATCGGATGATAATACTTCAACGTCTTCGTCCTCGGAGGACGAGACGGTTCCGCCTCCCAACAAACGACCGAGAAAACCTCGCGGAGAGGATTATCAGTCGTATGATCCTAGGGTGGATTCATTGATGAATCAAGTAAGTTATATTTCTAATTACATTATGCAATTGGCTCAGCAGCCCTCTACTTCTACGAGTCACAGCCTCGTACCAGAGCATTTTCTGACTCCACCCGCTCAAAAACCTCTTGACGTAG
Organism: Acleris laterana; assembly: GCA_963966035.1. NCBI lineage: Eukaryota > Metazoa > Arthropoda > Insecta > Lepidoptera > Tortricidae > Acleris > Acleris laterana. Next base: position 11,814,464 of record OZ014440.1, read on the forward strand.
ATATCGGCGAAATTGTTACCGAGGTGAAAACAAATAAAATTGTCGCGGAGGCTAAATCTGATCGTGTTGCGCGGTTGAACACGATACAGAAGTTTAATTCACCAGCATGGCAAGGGGTAAGGTATAAAAATTCACTGAACTCTGTTTTGGCAACACCTAGTTTTGTTGAGCTAAAAATTAATGAAGAGCTGATACATTTAAGTAAAGGAAAGGACTATTTAGCATCCACAGAGAAAGTTTTAGCGGGTCTTTCAAATGCTATATTAAATCAAAAAGATTTGTTAAAGGAAGGCCTGCAGACCATTGTAGATTGGGCATCAGCAAATGAAAAAGATCTAAATGCAAACACTCTTTATGATAAAGTGACCCTTCTCTTTGGACCAGACTCTTCAATGAGCAAGAACTCTGACCTTATTATGCAAATATTGTGTGGGAAAAGAACAGAGTGCATAGAGGTGCGTCGTAATAGATTATTGAATGAGGTAAATAATCCTAATCTCAAGATGAGTTTAAGCAACATCCCACCAAGTAATGAATATCTTTTTAGTAGGGATTCTTTGCTTCCTTTAGTACAGTCCTTGGGTGGTTCTCAGATTTGGCTTAATACACCATCTTATGTTAAGGAAAAAGATAAAAGACATATGCCTAACACAGGTACTTATAAACCGTATGAGGGACAGGGCAGATATGATGACTCAAGAAAGGTACATCAAAGAAGAAACAACTATAATAATACCTATCAGCGAATTGACAAGAAATTTGGTAAGAAAAGGCGTTTTCAGGACAAACAAAATAAGCCCTTTCGTCCCGAACATACACAGCACAAATGACTATGTAAGAAAGGCAGAACTAAAATCTTTTCAAGGGGGTTGCTTAAGATTTTACCAACGAAAATGGAGGAAATTACAAGCGAGTCCTTTTATAATCAAAACTATTGTAGGCCATCGCATCCCTTTCTATCTCAAGCCCCCTTTGTTCTGCCCAACAACTCAGTCCCAAAGAAGATATTCAACCAAGGTCACAGAACAGATGACGGATATCGTCCAGAAACTGAAGTCTCAAGGAATACTGGAAAAACCAACTTTACTGAATCCGGGTTATTTTTCAAAAATGTTTTTAGTAAAAAAATCAGATGGGGGGGTGCGTCCAGTATTCGATCTCAGAATGCTCAATTCATATATAGCGACCAAACATTTCAAACTGGTTTCACAGAAAACAGTCTCGAATTTCCTCCAGGAACAAGACTGGATGGTAAAAATAGACTTATCCCAGGCCTATTTTCACCTACCAATTTCACAGGCACACAGACGATTTCTAAGAGTAATTTACAACGGAGAAGTTCTACAGTTAACTTGCCTTCCTTTTGGCCTATCTTCAGCCCCCCAAACCTTTGCAGCTGTAACGAATTGGACTGCGGAGGTCCTTCGTGCTCAGGGTTTCAGAGTTCTGGTGTACCTGGACGATTACCTATTGGCAAATCAGGATCGCTCCATGTTGAAAACCCAGGCTGCGGAAGCCGTGAGTTTCTTAGAACACCTAGGTTGGAATGTCAACTACGCCAAGTCAGTCTTGACACCCACGCAAAACCTAAAGTATCTCGGTCTGGAATGGAATACTCACTCCAACACTATGTGCCTACCAATAGAAAAGATTCAGGCTATTCACAGGATCCTAACGACTATAATAAATACAACCAGTTGCAAACTAAGAGAGATTCAGCGACTTCTGGGTCATTTAAATTTCGCAAATCTGGTAATTTATCGGGGACAACTGCATTGCCGAAAATTACAGATATTTCTGCGACGATTCCCAAAGAACAGACCAAGGGAACGGAGGATAGTTCCACCAGGAGCTCTCGGCGAGATCCAGTGGTGGCTGTCAGCCCTCCAGAACAATTCAGCTCCAATTCACCCACAATGTGTTACTCATTTCCTAACAACAGACGCAGCGGATGCGGGCTGGGGAGCTCAACTAAATGGTCAGAATATGTCAGGAACATGGACGAGACTTCAGATGTCATGGCACTCGAATCTGAAGGAAATGTATGCTGTGTACGCAGCAGTAAAAATGCAAAAGAACAACCTAAAAATGCTCATATACTAGTTCAGACAGACAATCGAACTTTAGTGGCCCACATAAGAAAGGAAGGGGGGACGAAGTCTCTCCGGCTCCTGAACCTCACAACCCAACTGATGCAGTTGTTGGATCAAATAAAGCCTGTACCGAAAAGTTTTTTTACATACTATATTTATGATATTAATGAAACTATAATGAACAGCAAAGATATTTTATTTTAGTTATATTATGAAAAGTGTCTATTTACAAAAAATATACAAATTTTATATTTTAAGAGTTTTGCGGCTGAACAAACGGATTTTTCTCCTCAAGCCTGCCATTAAGTTTTGCACAGTGGTTTCGGTGACTTTGTTGGCATGTTTTTTCCATTTTTTTTTTAAATCTGCCTCTGATGTTGCTGGTGAACCGTTCTTACGCAATTCTGCTTTGACTAATGCCCAATACCGCTCGATGGGTCGTAGCTGGGGGCAGTTCGGGGGGTTCATATCTTTGGACACACATTGCACGTTATTTGAAGCCAGACACTCTTGTGTGGCACGGGCATAATGTGCAGTAGCCAGATCGGGCCAAAACAGCACATTCCCTTCATGCTGCCTTATAAATGGTAAAATAAAACCTTTTATACATTTCTGGACATAAATATCTGCATTTATGGTACCTTTCACGATAAATGACCCAGTGCGTTTTCCGCAGGAACATATTGCTTGCCATATCAAATATTTTTCTCCAAACTTCTCCATAAAAATATATTTATTTTGATCGTTTATATTAGCCCTTGATTCGGTTGTAAAGAATTGATCACCTGGCAAAGTCGAAAAATCTTTTTTTACATACGTCTCATCGTCCATGAGAACGCATGCTCCGTTCATACTGCAAAGCAGCTTGTACAATTTTCTTGACCTTGTAACGGAACTATTGAATTGTTTTATCGACTGTTTTGGGGCTTTTACTTTTTTATAGGACTTTCAATTTTGACTTACTTTCGCTCTCTGGACCATAGATGTACTAGTTTTCAATTTTTTTGCCACGTCCCGCACCGATAAACTACAATTTTTCTTATAAGCAGTCACTATGTTCTTTTCTAAAGCTTTACTTGATGGACCTGTCGGGCGTCCACTTCGAGCTTTGTCTTGAATTCTGTATTCATTCAAGTATCGCTTAACTATATTTCGCACCGTTGCACGACTTACTTTCACCATTTTCCCGACCGCCGCAAAAGTTGAATCAGGATTTTCCAGATACGTTCGCAAAACATTTTCTCTCAGAGTTATTTTATCGTCTTGCATTTTTGATTAAAACAATACCCAGCCTAAATTAACAATGTGAATTGATACATCAAAATGACACTTACTGAAAATTATAATCAGAAAAAAAAACATTTACCAGACAGTATTTTACTAATATGCAAACTTTGTAAAAAAACTTTTCGGTACGGGCCTTAAATGTTTCAGTGTCAGCCTGTTACCTCCCGGGGAGGTTCAACGGCATCGCAGACCACCTTTCCAGAGGCCGTCAGGTTCCAGAGTGGCACTTACTTCCCGAAGCCACGGAGGCAATATTCAAAAAATGGGGAAGACCTCAAATAGACTTGTTCGCATCATCAGGAACGGCTGTAGTCTCAAGGTAGGTACGTAAGCTTAGATTCAAGAGATGGTTTGGCAGAGTATTGCAACGCCTTCAGTCAAGCTTGGAATTACCACCTAGATTGGATTTTTCCACCTCCCAACCTGCTGCCACAAGTATTGCGCCATCTGAACAGTGCAACAGGCAGATACATTCTAGTTGCCCCGACATGGAACCAGTGCTATTGGAAACCAGACCTTCAGACCAGAGCACTGGAGGAACCGATGTCAATAAAGAACCTCCAGAGGGTACTAATAGACCAGACAACAATGACTCATCCACCTCAGATCGATCAGTTGCAACTACAAGCATGGCTAGTTGGGGGTGGAGTGACAAAATTGATCACTGGCAGGACAGAGAAAAACAACTATTAAAGAGCAGTTGGAGAGCTTCTACATTGACCAGCTATGCGCCAGCTATACGGAGATGGATTGCATGGAGTAATACAAATAATGTTAATAGCAAAGCTCCACAAGGACCGGACATTGCAAAATTCTTAGCAGATTTATTTTTAGATCATAACTTTGCTTACAACACAATTCTATTACATAAGTCAGCTGTTTTGACATACTGTGGCCAACCAAATATATCTGATAGTTTTTTAATAAAGCAAATTTTAAAAGCGATTTCCATAGCCAAGCCAATTCCACAAAAGTCACCCATTTGGGACACTAGTTTAATTTATAACTGGTTAATATCAGCACCTTCTAAGAACTCTCTCTTTGAATGTTCAAGAAGGACCGCAATTATTTTATTATTAGCATCAGGCCGTAGAATTCATGATTTAACATTATTAAAAATTACAGAAAATCATTTTATAGATACAGATGCAAAAATAATTTTCTGGCCTATGTTTGGTTCCAAAACAGATAATTCTAGACAAAGACAATCGGGGTGGTGCCTATCAGCACATTCAAATAAAGCTATCTGTCCTATCCATCATGTTAAATTGTTAATATCTATGTCTATCCATAGAAGACAAAATACAGATATAGATTCTCTTTTTATAACGATAACAGGAATGGTTAAAACTGCATCTCGGACAGTCATAGCTGGATGGATTAGGACAATTTTCAGAGAGGCTAATATTCAAGCTTCTGCAGGTAGTTATTAGATCAGCAGTAGCTTCAAAGTCTTGGCTTGAAAACAGACCAATAGAGGAAATTTTGGAGAGAGGAAATTGGAGATGCTTCCAAACATTTAGGAATCATTACTATAGGACAGTACAAAGAAATAACAGTATAAATAATTCAGATTTATTATCTAATAACTTTGCTCAAATGTGATTTGTTATGTCTGATTAATTTAGACTTAGATATCTATTTTTGTTTTTATTTAACATTTATTACAATTTCTGAACAAAAAGTATTTGTTCTTTTAGCAAGAGATATTGCTATTTATATAACTATGATTGATCTCAGTTTTCTTGTGTTTTTATATAATAATTAAAACCTATTCATGGGAGGTCTTGAATTTTTCATTTATTTATATATAGAGTTCACATTAGCGTTTATGGCTCTTGTCACCAGCAGATACCTGACACGTCTTCACATCACGCTGTGTGTTTTAGAATTGACATAATATGAATGTTTTGCATTACAACAAAACATGTATTATGTCTTGAATAAAACACACAGCGTGCAGCAAGGTTCTTGCTGGTGCAGTGTGAAGACGCTAATGACGTTGACAAGCAACAGACGCGCTCTTCTGGCGAAGGAGGTGGCGCCCTCTGCAGTGACATATCGGTAAAATCCGGTGTGGCCAGGTATGTTTTAAGTAGATATAAGGATATCCATAGACAGCTTCTTCACATCACGCTGTGTGTTTTATTCAAGACATAATACATGTTTTGTTGTAATGCAAAACATTCATATTATAGGATATGTCTATTAAAGACAGATAGGAATCAAACTTGGAACTGACATAACGTTAGTAGTAGTTGAGTCCCGCACCGCAGCGTAAAGCAGTGGCGCTAGTATGCAAAAAAAAAGAAAAAAAAATGGAGGAATGGCGGCAAATGAATTCTGAGAGCAGTTCATTTTCGTATTGAACGAAGTAAACTTCTTCGCACTTTTGGTTGATAAACACGAATAAGTTAACTTCGTTCAATTCGAGAACGAACTTTTAATTTCTGCAGTTTGTGTATTATAGGAACTCATGTTTTTTTTCCCGTGTGAATAAGATTGTTTCACTGATTTTAAACGAGTTAAGTATTAATACATTTTCGACAATAAACTGATGCAGTGAAACAAACTATACAAAATAGGAAAGTATACATAATAGGCGCAACTATTGTTTCCAATCCACAAAGACACACACGTCTCAACATCTAATTTAGCTGTTACGAGATTGAATTATGAAATCAAGCAGCTGGGTGCGTCTTTGTGAATTGAAAATATAATACCGTAGAAATTATAAGCCGTATTAAATTAAAAACATTTATTTTGCAATTAAGTCAAATTTTAAGTCACGAGTCTACCAGCGTTTCTTAAGAGTAGGTAAACCATTTTTGCGAAAAAACGCCGTACAAAATCTCTAGTTAAAAATAACTCTTACTAACAAACATTATTTCATTGAAAAGATACAGAAATGAATAGTGTATGCACTGTTCCGCCATACTGTAAGAGACACTGACAGAATCTCTTCTTCGGAGAAAAGCGTAGGACACGCCATTTTCATCGTACGGGGCTTTGGCCGTCCACAAAATAAATATTGTTTTTCAAAATGGTCACCCACTTGGACACACACTTTTAAATTTTCCGAATCTGAATTACTTTTCGACACTAAATTGCCAGCGTGTGGCGTCAGCAGGTCACACCATTCTGATACCTTTTAACCCTGCGTTCCGAGGGAACCGGTATAACGTTTGATTATCCACGGTCGAGTTGCAGACGGGAATAATACATTTTATTGTACGGCAAGATTTTGCGAACACAATTTCAAATTGGTGGATGGAGTGAACGTTAAACTTGGTGGAAATGGAAACTGGAAAAGATTTAAAAGAGAAAATTATTAAGTATTTATTCTAGATAGATCTTAACACAAAACCAATTTTTTGGCATACACCGTCAAACGCAAAGTCACTTCGAATCTTTCATTTGAAATTATTGAATGAATGTAAAAATGACCCACAGATAAAGCAAAGTTAACGAGTAAACTATTCACGCTTTGTAACATCATTCAATTACCTGAACTGTATAGGATACCTTATGAACTTCAGGTCATGATTCCCACAAATCAGTAACGTAAAAGAGTGAATGAGGTAGATTCCAACCCGTGATCTATATAGTCTATGGTGTGGTTTTTGCCGTCCGTTGACTGTTTGTTCGTTGCTTTGATTCGATTTGCCAATTGAATTGTAGTAATTCGAATTTTCTTTGCTAGAGAAAATCACAAGAGTTTTGAGTACAGTCGTACAGTCATAAAATCAACTTTTGCGTTGCTCTTTTGAGTAGGCGATATCTGTATCATATTAGTTAGTGATATAGAATCAAGTTGTAAGTTATGGATTTGAAAGAAGACCAGTCAAGCGATGATGAAATTTTTTATGGAAAGTTGAGTCTTAAGGAGATAAAACAAATGTTTATATCGAACAAGGATCATCGTCAAACAATAGCGTAAGTATGAGGCCAAAATAATTCAGTAATTTATTACAGTATTCGAGCGAATTAATGCAAACAAATTGAACTTATTGCATTATGGTACCTACATATTGCCGTAGATTAGTGGCGCTGCTATGTCTTTGATCTTGTACTATTCTTTCATGGGTCTAACGTAAAACTTTGTAAGCCACGTCTGGACGTTTGTCTCTCGATCACAAAATTCACTAACCGCCTAACGGACTTGATTTAAATCTTGTACACAGGTAGTTCATCTCCAGGATTAGAATGATTATTTTTTGTTGTGAAAGATATAGTTTTGAGTTATGAGTTCCATGCAAAGTTGCAGTAAAAGGTTGTAATAGGTATATAAAATTAAACTGCCTATATCAGTACATAATTTGTACTAACCATAATAAATATACATTTACAATTAACTATGTTCCATGTGCCGTATGGTTGCCGGCTTAACCCTTCGTATGCTTAGGCACGGATCCGTGCTCAAAATTTGGGTATCTTTTTGTATTTTTTTTAAGCTTAATTTTATGGACTGTATCGTAATCAGAAGAGACTAGAACTTGGTACTTTTTTGACCTCCCGCATACAAGGGGTTAAGAGTGCTGTGCATGACGGCACCTATGGCTGGTAGGTTGTAAGAAAAACGCCTTATTGAGATCGGTGCAATCGGGAGGTTTGAGCGGCAGAGGTTCCTTTTAGTTGTTGCTTGGTCGGGCGCTGTCGGTTGAATGCGAATGGCGGCCAGCGTGCCGCCATTTTATACAATTTTGACGGCTCCCCTCCCTCTCAGCTCTCCCCACTCCTTAAAACTTTATTTTGTTAACACTTAAAACTATTACAATATTTATTTATTTATTCAAACTCAATATTTACTTATACAACTAAACATAGTTAATTTGTATTATCTGGAATATTAAATATAATAATAATAATAAATTTCTATGGCATCGTGTTGTCCTGCACATCTCTCCCGCCGTGCATCGCTCGGCCGAGCGTTGCATTTTCATTTACGTGCAGGTTCCCGGGTTCTGTAGGCAGGATCACCAACTTCTTTGTAGGCCTCCGGAGCACTCCTCCCTTGGTAGATACATCGACTGCTCTCGTGACGCCGTCGGGCCCCGGGTATAGCGCGGTGACTCGTCCTCGCGGCCATATATTGCGCGGCAGTGTGCCGTCGACGATAAGGACGACATCGCCGACGCGGATGGGTTCTCCCCGTCCGTAGGGCTCCCGCCGGTACTGGAGTCCAGGTAGGTACTCCCGGAGCCATCGACTCCAGAAGTGGTCTGCCAGGCGTTGACTCGTCCTCCAGGTGGCGCGGCCGATGAGCACGGTGTCGTCGAAGCTCCCGGGTGCCGGGTTCCGTGCTGAACCCCCGAGAAGGAAGTGATTCGGGGTGATGGCTTCCGGCTCGTCCGGCTCCACGGATACATGTGTGAGCGGGCGGCTGTTTACTGTGTACTCCGCTTCGGTCAGTAGAGTGACGAGGGTCTCTTCGCTGGGGTGGCGTTCATGCAGCACGGCGCGTAGGGCTGCTTTGACGGCCCTCACCATTCTCTCCCATGCCCCCCCCATGAAAGGGGCTCCGGCGGGTATGAATTTCCAGCTGATTGGTTGTGCAGAGTCTGACTCTTCGTAGGCCTCCCGTAGTTCCCGGTGTGCGGCGTGGAAGTTGGTACCATTATCAGACCAGATTTCGGTGGGACAGCCTCGGCGCGCGATCATACGCCGGAGAGCCATCACCGCTGAGTCCCCACTTAGGGTCGGCACCACCTCTATAATATGTACGGCGCGTACTGTCAAGCATGTGAACAGCGCGACATACCTTTTTTGTGTGCCGCGCCCCACGGTCACGGTCATGGGGCCGAAATAATCGAGGCCCGTATAGGTGAACGGGCGTTGATGATGGGCGAGCCGGCACCGAGGATGGTCGCCGGTCGGCGGTACGGTCGGCATCGTTTTCTTTATTCGACAGGGCAGGCAGCGATGTACTATCATTCTTGCTACTGGGCGTAGGCGTAAGATACTATAGTGTTGTTTGCACTCATTTATAGTAGCTTCGACTCCGTTGTGTGACATCCGCCTATGTACATAGTCTATGTACAGTCGGGTCGTCGCGTGGTCACCGTCTAGTACCGGTGGGCGCTTTTGTAATTCGGCGATATCCACAGCGGCGTCGATACGAGTCTTCACTGTGATAACATCGTTTATCAATTCGACCGCTAGGTGGCGTAGTCGACTATGTAGGTTCGGCTTCTTAGCATTTCGTAGGTTGTTAATGTCGTCACTGAAGGCGGAGTGTTGACTCGCTCGAACGATCAGCTGTTCGGCTTTCTGTAGGTATGGTGCGTCGAGTAACTTAAACTTCTTGTTATTGTGTGGCTTCTTTGGCGGCGGTGGTGTAGACGGCGTATTTTTGTTTCGTTTGTTCCATTCTGGATCGGCTTGTTTGTTGCGTAGCGTTCTTTTGTAGTGGGCGCGCACTCGTCGAGTTCGGCAGAGGTCAACGAACTGTAGTACACGACCGATAGTGCGTAGTAGTCGCTCCCACTTCGAGAAGCGTTCCGGCGGCGGCAACCAGGCGTATGGGCTCGACCTCCCGTTGGCGGAGATCGCGTGTACCCTTTCCTCGCTCCTGTTGTCCTCGCGTGGCCTTGACGGTTCGGTTGGCCATGTCGAGGGGTCGTCGCGTAGAAATTCCGGCCCCGTGAACCATCTGTGATTGTTGTCGAAATCCCGTGGTACCTCCCGTGTGGCTTCATCGGCGACGTTAAGTTTCGTGGGTACCCATCGCCACTCCTTTATCGCGGTCATTTCTTCGATAGCGGCTATACGGTGTGCGACGTAAGGGCGGTAGGTACGTGCCCCGGTTCGTAGCCACGCGAGCACGGTGCGGCTGTCGGTCCAGAAAGTCTTCGTCTCAGGCTTGAAATCGTGTTCTTCGACTACGGCGGCCGCCATGCGGCTCCCCATCACGGCGGCTTGAAGCTCCAGGCGGGGGATGGACGTCACCTTGAGAGGGGCCACCTTGGCCTTGGCGGCTATGAGTGCCACGTGCACCTTTCCGTCGTTCGTAGTCGTCCGCCAGTATAGTGCGCTCGTGTATGCGGATTCGCTCGCGTCCACAAACACGTGTAGTTCTCGTGTCGTAGCGTCGCTGTAGTGGGGGTAGGGGCGCGGTATAGCGACGCCGCGCAGCGCTCGTAGGTGTTGCGTCCACGCCACCCACTGGTGTGCCAAGTCGGTTTCCAGGTGTTCGTCCCAGTCCGTCCCGCGCCGCCACACTTCTTGGAGGAGCTTCTTCGCTACGATGGTTACCGGCGATGCCAAGCCGAGGGGGTCGAAAACTGACATCACGATTTTTAATACGTGACGTTTCGTCGGTTCGTCGTTATCTAACGCTCCGGGCGGCAATCGGGTGAGGTCCAAGTTAAAGGCGATTTCATCCGTCGACGGTTTCCATATCTGCCCCAATACTCGCTCATTTTTCATTTCAGTTTTATTTAAGTCGACGTGCGATGGGCTGGCGATCTCTTCGGTGAGTGTTTCAAGTACATTCGTAGAGTTTGAAGTCCATTGGCGTAGCTCGTAATGGGCCTCTTTGTGTATGTCGCGTACGTTACCCGCGACGCGAATCGCTTCCGCTTCTGACTCGAAACTCTGTAGATAGTCATCGACGTAATGATTGCGTATTATTGCTCGTACGACGTCGGGATAACTTTCTTCGTGTTTCTGCGCGTTAATGTTCTTGACGTATATGGCTATGGATGGTGAACATGTCGCGCCGAATATGAGTGACGTCATCCTGTATTCTGAAGGTGGATCTTTGTCTCGTCGGTCGCCCCGCCATAGATAGCGTAGGGCGTCTCTGTCTTCGTTCTTGACTTTCACTTGCATGAACATTTCTTTTATGTCCGCTCCGACGGCAACGGCGTGTTGGCGGAAGCGCATGAGTACCCCCGGTAGAGACTGGAGTAGGTCGGGCCCGGTGAGGAGGCGGTCGTTGAGTGACACACCCCTTGTAGTCGCGGCGGCGTCGTGAACTATGCGTACTTTGTCTGGTTTCATAGGGTTGAGTACGGCGAAGTGTGGTAGGTACCAAACTCTCTCTGACTTGGCGGCCGGCGCGGGCTCGGCGTACCCTTTGATTAGTAGGGCATCCATTTCTTCGTTGTATCTTCGTTTGAGCTTCTCATCTTTGTCGAGCTTCTTTTCTATGTTATAAAGTCTTCTTAATGTATTTTCGTAGTTGTCAGGCAGACGTGTATTGACGTCTTTCCATAGTAGCGGAGCTTCGTAATGACCGTCGGCCGTAGTACTCATTGATCGTGCGAGTATGTTACGCGCGCGCTCGTCCGGGCTTGACTGCGGTAATTTCGGTTCGATTAGTAATGATTCGAGGGCGAAATATTTGCTGAGTTGCGCGTTCATGTTGTCACCTTGCTCCTCCTTTTCTTGGGTAGTCACGTGATGCGTCGCGTGTACTTGCTTGCCTATGGTGCGTGTGTTCGCGCCGTGCAGCACCCAGCCGAGCGGTGTAAGTGACGCTACCGGCTGGTGCCGCCGCCCCCGTCGTGTCTCGCTGCTGACTAGTAGGTGCCAATTATCTTGGCCAATTAACACCTTAGGTTTCGCTGTTTCGTATCTGAGATGATCTTCTATGTCTTGTAGATGCGGGCAATCGCGAAGATCTTCTTTCTTAACCGACTGTGGCGATAGGCGGAGGTCTTCTATGGTGCGTGCGCGAATTTCGTGGCGTTGGTTCGCGCCACGTATGTCGAGCGTGACACGGCGTGATTGTGACGCGTCGACTTTTTCTATGGTGATAGCTTCAATCAATAGAGGCTCGACGGGCCCGTCGAGGCCCGCCTCCCTGGCGATGTCTTCGTGAACCAATGTAATGGTTGAGCCGTCGTCGAGAAGAGCGTATGTGTCGACCTCTCCCGCCGGTCCGGATATAGTGACGGGAATTATTTTCAGGTATGCCTTAAATTCCCTGACTGCCCATGTGGATGTGACGGCTTCGGTTTTTTCTTTAAGACATCTTCTTAATCTTGCTATGTTTTCGACATCGGTGTATGTCGCGGCGGTTTCATTATATGCGGCTTTAAACGATAGCCACTCTTGATGCGAGCCGCTAAATTGCAGCAACTCGGCGTGATATCGCGGTGTTTCTCTATGACCGGCACGTGCGGCGATAGCGATAGCCGATGCGAGCTCGCTCAAGTCGATCTTCTGTTGACTCTTCATTGTAATGACGTTGTCTTCCCGCGTATTCTCTTGTGAATACGCATTCCACGGCGGTGGACAACTCGCTTGTTCGTTACGAGGTGTTGGCGCGAAAACGGGAGCGGCGGCGGAGAGGGGGGCACATTTCCCGGCGCTGGCGGCGGTATCGGGAGGGGGAGGGGGGGGGTGCCCGGCACGCGCGGCGGTGGCGTTGGGACCCGTGTCCTCGTCGTTGTGCTTCGCTCGAGTCGATGGAATGTACTGTGGGGTTATCGGCTCGGGCTCCTCTTCATTATGTGGTGCGTCGGCGATGGCGAGTACGTGTCTACTATTGGATTCGAGCCATTCGTCGATGCGGTGCTCCGGCATTGCGGTCGACATGACCGTTTCAGCGTCTTCATTGTCTGTGTCCTCGGTTTCTATGACGGCGATGCGTGCTTGTGCGAGTTCTAGTTTGATCTTGAGTACTTCTTCCCGCGCTTGTGCGAGACGGCGTGCGCGGCGGCTTGAAGTAGTTTTGATCGATCTGGACGACGGTGGTGGTGCGGCAGGACGTGGGCTTGACTGTGGGGTCTGCCGCGGCGGTGTTACGGGATTCGGGGTTGATTCCGAGCTTTCCCGAGGCGTGGCCGAGTCCCTTGACTCGGTTGCGGTGGCGGTTTCTTCCGACGATGTCTGTTCGGCGGTGTTGCCAAACATGAGTTGGCCTAGCGTACGCTTTCCTGACGCTGATCTTGTGACTGGCATTTTGTTTCTTTTCTTCAATTAATCCGGTTCGATTGGACCAGCATGTGCATGACGGCACCTATGGCTGGTAGGTTGTAAGAAAAACGCCTTATTGAGATCGGTGCAATCGGGAGGTTTGAGCGGCAGAGGTTCCTTTTAGTTGTTGCTTGGTCGGGCGCTGTCGGTTGAATGCGAATGGCGGCCAGCGTGCCGCCATTTTATACAATTTTGACGGCTCCCCTCCCTCTCAGCTCTCCCCACTCCTTAAAACTTTATTTTGTTAACACTTAAAACTATTACAATATTTATTTATTTATTCAAACTCAATATTTACTTATACAACTAAACATAGTTAATTTGTATTATCTGGAATATTAAATATAATAATAATAATAAATTTCTATGGCATCGTGTTGTCCTGCACAAGTGCCGTGTGGTTGCCGGCTTAGAATATTGCCACTTGATGACTTCCCGTGGAAGTCCTTAGAGAATAAGGGATTTAAAGCTTATAGTATTGTTTGGCGACGAGCTTACAACCTGCCACTAATATACAGATGGTAACATCTTAGCCTGATTGTGCAGTGTGGTTTCAGAATTGTCAACAAGTTTTTAGAGTTGTTGGTGATTCTGTAGCTCTGCCTACTCCACTCTGGGAATGAAGGTATGATGGTATGTTATGTATGTAAAACACATGCATTAATCAAAAAATTAACCTAAGTACTTGACCATTTCAATATTTATACCATTTAGTAAGTTAATGCAGTTTTAAGGATATTAATTGTTCTGCTGGACTTACCAAAGGGTTTTGTGTTTAAAGTGTTACAGAATATTCAGAAGAAGATTCTAATAATAAAAGTCTTCAACTTATTTCAACTCACTCAGAACCTGATGTGACATCAGACCATAATCAAATCAATATCTTAAGACCTATTTCAAATGCCAAGTCAAACATTACCTTATCACCCAATGAACCTGATATGTTTGCTACCTGGGATGTAACATCGTCAGAAAATAGTTTTTTGAAATTTGAAAAAAAAATAGAAGAATCAAGTGAATCATCCAACAAAGAAGTATTAGACAACACTTTAGAAGCAATTGAAAAAATTTTAAGGAATGCTCATGACGAAGACTCAAACAATAAAAATACATCATATTGTGATCAAGTAACAGAAAAATGCGAGAAAATTATTCCTGATGGAGAAACTAATTATATAAATGGATCATTTGAAAGTAAAGGAGCATGCTCCAATTCTTTTGGGGCACAATGAAACAGAGGGTATACAGCGTCCCTATCAACACAGAAGAGGAATTGCGTGGCAGAATTGTCCATTGTGTAAATTACATAAAAAATAACCCGGAAATGATACGTCGAGCAACTCAACAAATAGCAGTACGTGCAGGATTGTGTTTGCAAGAGCGGGGTGGGCATTTTGAACAGTTATTACATTAAATAAGTAATTATGAAATTCCATAATTCGTTTGATTTTATAATCCCATACCCAAAATGTAATCCTAATCCTCCATTAAGGGTTTCAACCTGAGCGGCTACCTAATTAAGTGTAAACGCAATGTCTTTGTTTTGCCGCTCATTAAGGATCTTGTAATTGTGCGAGACACTTGGTTATTTTTTTAAATAAAAGGCAATGAGATACACAACCATTACTGGTAAAAATAACATGAGGTAAGATGGGCATAATTTTGAGTAAATCGAGTAAATACTAAAAATTCGAGAAAAAAAAACACAAAATTCATAGGAAAAGTCATTATTTTTAGGGTTTATGTCATTTTTTCTCATTTTTTTCTATTTTCATTGACACAAATAAACTTTTGTGATTATAATTCCGTTTGTGGGTCATTCTCAATTTTCGTGATTTTTACGTGTCCGCCTGTGAGAACGTATCTCTTTATAACTGCAGAGTTTTGAAAATATTATATGTTAAAGTACGTGCCGTAAACTTATTGTTGTATTAAAAATATTTATAATAACTAGTTATAAAATACCTGAAATAAATTACGAAACTACGAAAACTGATCAAAACAGCAGCGTCCGACACCTGCCTCTTAACTTAAAAGTAAGAATAAGTCGAGAACTATCTTATTAATAAGCAACCTTTTATGTTTTATGAACAAGACAGACCTTAAACAATATTTCTTTTAAATTTCATTAATATTGGTTAACAAATAAAAAAGTTATTAAAGAAAAGGTAAGCGTCCGCTACAAACATCTAACTTACTTGAATGTACCTACAACACAACCGTTACCAAAATCGAACGCCGGCGTTGTGTTCCCTGCCACATCGATTCTCCGGCCCATCAAAAAACTTCGCCCACGCAGTATCTAATCTACTTGCAGGTATTTACTCCTTGTACGTAACAAGTAAAGAAAGTTAATATTCTTCAAGACATGCGTATTGAGTCTAGTTTGAATGTAATATAGTAAGTTACTTGAGTTGATTTCAGTTTCGGTGATAAATAAATAAACAACGTGTTTTCTAACTTACCTGGATCTAATTTACTTTGACTTTTTGGCATTTGGCGTTCAGGTAGATTAGATTTGCCCAAGTTACGTCCAGGTAGGTTAGAAAATGCCCAAGTAAATTATACATTTTGCTATAATTAATTTAAATGTGACTTCATTTTACACACATGTATGTATGTAGATACTCAGAAACAGTGATTTTGATGATTTTTATGTTTTGGCTTTTACACGATTGTATTGTTTGATATCAGAAACATTTGGTGTGGCGCCAAATAAAAAACCGGCCAAGTGCGAGTCGGACCCGCACTGTAAGGGTTCCGTACCACCGTACAAAAAATCACGTGTCTTGTCTTTAGACCCCCCTTTAATTTTCAACTTAATTCTTAATACATCATCTGTGAAAATTTCAACTAACTATCACGGTTCATGAGAAACAGCCTGTTTAGCCTAAGCAACTGCCCGTCTGGGGAAATAACTCGTGTATTAGCAAATTTTGGCATATTTGTAGGGAATGGTGTTTTAAACAACATAATAAAAGTACTGACGGGTGGGGGTGGAGCTAACGGGTGGAGGGGGGTGTAAAGGTCAATATTTTTAGTTTGTATAAATAACTTGTTAACGGTGGCCTATAGCAAAAAATGTTCTATGACATAATTAACCCACATTAAATACTCTACAAAAAAGATTCAGTACACTTTTTTGCTAGGATCAATATTTGATGAGATATGAAGGGAAACATTTTCCCGAAAGGCCATATTCGGGTTTGCATAGTAAGTCGGCCCTTACATCAAATGGGCCCGGGTTTTTTTTGTGAGTACCTCTTATAGTGAAAAATGTTTATACTGAGTATCAACAACTTAATTGTGACAGTTCTCGACTTATGATATGATACCTGCTGTGACATATATACAGACAGACAGACAACGAAGTCTCACCATAAGGGTTCCTTTTGAACCATTTTGGTACGGAACCCTAAAAACGTAAAATTCAGTCTTACTTGGACATCAAATAATTTACTTGGACACCTACCTGGCGTTTTCATAATTTACCTGGACTGTTTTTAGCCTACCTGGCATTGAAATAATTTACCTGGACACTTTTTTTTAAAAAGCTTAATAACTTCTTTATTTCTCATCCGATCTGTGGCAAATATACATGTTTAAAGAGTGTAAGATAACCATTATTATAATAATTAGTTCAGTTACTTAAAATATGACAAAAAAAATGAGTCAAGTAGGTTAGATAAATTTACTCGTATTTTGAGAATGACCCTTGTTTCAAATCAATAGAGCCCACAGGAGCCAAAATATCTTGATTTGTTCCGATGAGGTCCTCTGCGTACTATGACTTTTTTTTAAAAATCATAAAAAAATAAATAAAGGTGGTAATTTTTTTTAATTATTTTTTTTGTCGATAAAATTGTGTCTAGTTTCATCCCTATTCGTTTGTGCACTTTATCCAGGGACACACTGTATACTTGATCTCTATTACTCCTTCTTATATACTGTTCCGAATGATCGATTGATTGATGACACTTCTTATTTGTTTTATTTGAATCATAGATCCATAATGACAGAGCGATGCCATTGACTGAGCGCAATCCAGAGCCCCTACTTCGAACTTCGATTTTCAAAGTCGAGCCTCAGTATTCACATTATATTACTACAAACCACCAGCACTCGAACTCAAGTCTTCGCCTCGACAGTTGAGTTCATACCACACATTTATGTTGAATGTGTTGAATGAATAGAGGGCACCTTAAATAAAACTCCAGTAATATTATATACATTTGGTAAAAATATATTGTAGATTACATTTAATACTTTTTCTTATTCAACTATTAACATTGATTCATACATGAACCACTATACAAACATGTGCATAGTTATGAGAAATATTCAATTGTCCTGCAACTTCAGGATAAATTAAATAATAAAAAAACACAACAGCAACCCAAATTAGGTGCTAAGGGCCTGTTGTTGGATCAGTAGTTAAACTACCTAACTAATTGTTAAAATTCAAAAAAGGAATAAACAATAACAATTAGTTTAACTACTGATCAAACAACACGCCCTAAGACGGCTATATTTGCTTATCTTAGATTCGCTCATTTAGAAATTACATAATTATAAAATTAACTGCTTCCTATGATAAAGATGGTACGGTCGGTCAAGAAAGTGGTCTATCAGTTTTGACACGTTTCTGTGAGATCTAATTATTGCTAAGGTTGACACTTGTCACTGTCATAATATTACTGCAAGGGAAAACGGAATTTGTTGTATCATGACGTGCAAATGAACTTCAAACGTAGGGTGGTAGACCACATTTTTGGCCGAATGTACCTAGTTAAGTATTTAGTTTTTTTAGTAATTCTGCAGCTTCTTTATTAGCGCGATGATCATCGTTAGATTTAGCTGGATAGCTAGCAGCCAGCTTTAGATAATACTTAGCTTGATCTTCTTTACACAATTTTAAATAGCAAGCTCCAAGCCTGAGTAAGTTAAGACTGTAGAATCTAGGCTGAACTGATTCGGCCCTCAAAAAATACTCTAGAGCATCTTCATATGTGGAATGAGGTGGGGATCCAAAGAAAGCTTCAGCTATCTTACGCTGATGCCATGGCATTTCACTCACTTGGTAACACCATTCGCCAAGCATGTACAAAGTAGTAGCATCATTGGGATTGTATGTCACAGCTAACTGAAATAGGCCATTTTAATGTTTAGAATAATTTCTATTTATTAACGCATATTTTTAATCGGATAAATAAAAGTAAAGCTAAGTTATAAAATATTAATAGACAAATTTATCTGGCACAATACTTTAGTCAAACCAGTTAATCATATTATGGATTCTATTATAGAATGCCTGTGGAATTAAATATATTCATTGCTAGTACATTATAGCATAGTGTAAAAACTTGCAACAACGATTTATTAAATCAATATACATACGTCCATATGTCTCTTTACATTTTGAAGCTGAAGTATCTTCTCTTTAATGCCAATTTCAGAGCTCTCAGCATCAAGCAATAAGGCATACCATTTCTGAACTGCAGCATTCTCATAATTTGTATTAAGAGCTTCAGATATAATTTTGAAAGCTTGTGATATCAACTTGCGTTTATAATATTTCTCATATTTTGATTCCTTTGACATGTTGTACATAGTTCGGGAAATTCGCCACTGTAATTCAACGTGATCTTGTCCCTCAGCCTGTAATCAATGATAAATAAATATCATCATACAAATTGACCAATTCTGAGGGTGTTTTAAGAAAAAAGAGCATCCTTTGTTTTTGGCGTGTCCCTAGAGTTCAACATGATATTTTAAATTACCCGTAAACTTATGGTGACTGAAATATTCTTAGATTGATTAAGTACTGACTTATATATTAAGCGTGTTCTTAAAAAAGTTTGTAATATGAGAAATTTTCCTTTCTAGTTTTTAGAAAATAACAAAGCGACAAGGAACATGTAAGTATATGTATACCTAAGCACGACCCCGCTCCAAATAGCCTAATACAAACTTGAATATTTATGTATTGTGGGGTAGGTACTAGAGGTATATAACCGGGTACTCACTAGCGAGCTGTAACTGTACCACTAGTAGTTACAGCAGCGGGCCACTAGCGGATCACATTTTACGTGCAACAGCAGCAGTTATAGCTCGCTAGTGAGTACCCGGCTTATGAATTTCTGGGGGCACGGCAGTGCCCGCGCCAAGTCGAGCAAAAAAGCAGCACGGCCGTAGCTCTTGATATGGTCAGGATTTTGTTTGGTTAGCTAGTTACGTAATAACTTAAGGCAGAAGGTCCCTTAAATAGGGCCTTAAAAATATAACCGACTTGGTATTACATGAATCACATCTTTTTACGGTAGACGAACTGAGTTGCGAGACTTGGTTTTTTTACAAGTTATATTTTTGACGGCATCTTAATCTGACTTGAGACCGAGTTGTACCTGACACTTTTTCAAATAGTCCACGCATTCTTCATAATGTCCTCTATCAAACAATTGGTCAGCATGCTCAATCACTGAAGATATTAATGGCTTTGAGGGACCAGACTGCTCTTTTGGCTTTGTAGTCCAGGAGAACATCAATCCAGCAAGTATTGTATAGTTCATAAAGCCACTCTTTTCTCTGTTAAACTGAAACTAAAACAGAAATGTATACCTATATACTTTATCAAACAGACTTTCTGTTGTTAGACTGAAAAACAGACAATTATAGGTGTATTACAACCTAATAATTACAGCTGTGGTGCAAAATGTGTTTACAGAATTATCAAAAAGTTTTTAGAGTTGTTGGAAATTCTGTAACTCTGGGAATAAACGCGTGAGTTTATGTATGTTTTAATTACAGCTAGTATGTAAAAATGGTATTCGAAAACAATTTAAAAAACTTTTTCAATCTTCTCCATTCTAATTTTGATTAATGGCTTTCACTCCTGTTAAGGTTTTCTTCGCCAATAAAGTCAAGTTATTTATATTAAATCGTCATGGACTTAAAGAAATTAGTCCATGGATGTTACATGCAATGACAAGTGTTCAGTAAGAGAGTATTTTCTCTTGTGAACTAAACAGAACATGGGATAAGCTCCACTCGCTTCTCTCAAGTCGCATTTTAATATACTTGTTTTTACTTTACATTTTGTCTTCTAACTGCTGCCCTCAGAGACTTTAATTAAATTAATGCTTGATTAAAGTTGCTGCTGTCACTTTCTTTGCAATAGTAATAGAATAAGACAACGCGTCACTAAACCAGCATTAAATTTAATTTACATCTCTGAGTGTGACAGTAAGTGTGTTACTACTAATATAATATGCAGAATATTGATTCTATCTCAAGTAGCAAATGGAGCCTAAGGCTAAATGTTATAGTGCCTTAAAAATGTCTAAAATAAATTTCCACTGATACGACATGTACATTTAAGTAAATTTTCACTAAATCAAGTTAGCATTTAATTTATATTATATTTAAAATAGGGCGACTACGCGACTTTAGTTTTTTTGTCACTATCAAATCCAACTAGAAGTAAGTCAGCCTCAAGTATGTCTGGAAAAATTCCTTCTGTAGAATAGTCATTCTTATCTTATGCTTACTGAAGATTGCTTATTTAAATTTGATTGAATAGTTAAGTCAATATTGAATTTGGAAAACAAAGATTTCTTAAAATCAACAAATACTTTCGTTTCTCTACTAGTATTTTTTCTAACTCAGTAATGTAAAAAAGTGCTTAAGAACTAAGTTTTTAATCCTAAAAGAATTAAAAGGACGGTATTATGCAAAATATAGATAGGTAGTCGTAATGTTAAGAAATAATAAAAAAACTGGTGGATTTCGTCTTCGAGTCGATAACTACATGAATGTGAATTTAATGCTTAAAAAAACTATTCAGGATATGTATTGGATTCTAATTGTAATTTACTGTACGTGTCCTCACCTCCTACAGTCAAAATTACAAATACTAAGTTTTCTGGAATATATGAGTATATCAACTGAATGAACATACCTATCTATGACAAATAATTTTGATAAACTATGAAAAACCTTCATTTTTTAAAGAAAACCTTCAAAAGTTTTCATGTTTTACAATCTTGTTTGAATACATATTGTTTGTGTATTTTACAACAATGAATTAATTCTACTTGACCAACTTATTTGCATTGAACTTTCGACTGTAAATTTCGACAAGAAACTGCAATTGTGTATTTGGTAAGTAATAAAATAACTTAATAAGCTATGCCATTATATTTCCTTGGGAAAGGATCATTTTTCTTAATATTAACTGCAAAAAGTATTTGTAGCTATCAGTCTTCAGCTGACTAGAATAATTTCTTAACAATTTTATTCTAATATTTTTAACTTGGTAAGTATTCAAGATATCTTGTAGACGAAAACTTTGATTTAACTTGGCATACAAGAGGTCTAGGAGACAAGTAAGGCTTTTATTAATACCACTTACATAAAATAGTTTAAGGTTACTAAACTCTGTCTTTAAAGTTTCCAATAGAAATCTTTAAGACAGCATTTGATTTAACTAAAACAATAGCATGAATTAATACTTTGTCTTCAAGATTTCTACAATACCAAGTTAAGAGGACCATTGCTACTCGGGATATGATTCTTTCATTAGTACCGCGACGTCGCCCATATATTTTAATTTAAAACTAGGGTTGTATAAACGTTAAGAAACTCTTACATTGTTACGGGATATCAGATTTTTAAGGTGTAGTTTTCTATATTTGAGCAGTTGTAAAATCACCAATCTTCCAGTTCTAAAAGTTAGACTCATTGTGAGACTTTTTAATATATTACCGCAAGTTACAAGCTGATTGTTCCTCTATTTTAACATCCAAACAATTATATTTTTCTTATTGTTTAAAATAGGTAATGAAAACAACGAACTAAACAATAACAAAGTGCTATTACACGTCATCTGCTGCTGTCAGGCGTCGGTGTCAGTGTCACTATGATCAGACATATCATGGACATTGGACATATCCTATAATCTGTGACTATGATGGATGTTGCGTTTTACTTACGCTTCTAGTGGTCCCGACTAAACAAACTATAAACTAATATAGAAGTGTTCGACGTAAAGCCCTCTACGCACTATCCATCCGTGCTGTCTGTCCGTACATGCACGACGCAAAATTATATACTTAGTAGGGGAGCTCACGACAGTAAACCTAGTTCGATAAGACTACCGGATGATACATACGACAATGCAGTGCTGCAGACCCCCCTGATTGGCCTAATCAGTGGCAGCAGCTTGACAAGCGACTAAGTACCTAGTATGATCGATCTCCTCAAAAAACTACAACTCACCTGAAAGATCTTCCATTTCTGTGAAAGAAAAACCACTGCCAAACAGTGGAGAAAGAGGTTACTGCAGCGATTGAAGGTCGCCCTCTGCACCGACAGGTTTTTTGCATTGCAGCGTCGCCATTTCGTGTTCCGCCATAAATGACGTGACTATAAATATCATCTGGTAGTCTTATCAAACTAGGTTTAGTGTCGTGGGCTCTTAGACTAATAGTGCGTCGGCTTACTGGACGACAATAATTATTATTAATACCGTGATGGACTCCCACGCCCAATTATTTGTCCAACAAGCTCCAACAGCAATGTCTAGCATGATGGATACTTTGCACGATAGTGCGTACAGCATCACCAGGCCTGAAGGTCGGTCGATGCTGTCCTTCAACATGGATAGTGCGTAGAGGGCTTAAATGATTCGCTTGCAAACGCAATGCGACGCGAAAGAAACAAACAAACAGCAGCGCGATGGCTTGAAACTTTGTTGCAGTCAAGCTTATAACTAAACAAGCATACTACTTCTTTTGATTTATTCAAATAGACGCAGTTATTTTGATTCAACGTACGTTTAAAAATTTGTTTAATACATTAACCTTTTCCACGCCATTGACGGATATATCCGCACCACTGGTTCAACGCCAACGACGGAAATATCCGTCATGGTTGACAGCGCAAAATAGACTGGAATGTCAATGAGGTAAGGTTGATGTTAGCTCTGGTGTTTAGCTGTCATTGGCGTGTGAGTTTAGACTTTATGTCTGACATAGCGTCGAAAAGGTTAAATACAAATTCTGCGGTGCAGGCCCCTATATGATTGAGAGAAGACCTGCGAGTGGTGGTCCAAAAACAGGCGGCAATTTCAAAATATCACTAGCTGCGAACACGAAATGCATAGCGACCGGTAAGGACCAAATAATACCTATAAGCTGAATAGATCTTCTTCTAAAATCTATTATTAATGCTATAAATAGAATAAGGTCAAACATAAGAATATGTGTTTTGCGTTTCAGTTATGCTTATAACGGGCCCAAGACTAAAGCGCATCTTACACCTTCGCAAAATTTGTCTCTAACAAGAGGGACGCAGCAATACGTTAGAACGAGATAAAGATATCTCCATAGGTATCTAAAGTATTTCGGCATCCCTCTTGACGGCCGAACCCTATAATATTCAAACCGTGGATAGATAAGGCTTACTTCGGGTTAAAATTTGACATTTTTCCCATACAAATGGTGTCACATTTTAATCCAAAGTAAGCGTCCGTGATTTGAATATAGGGTTTGGCCGTTAGTGACTTAAATAAGGTGTAATGAGTCCTTTTTCAAATAAATAAACTAATAGAAATATAACACAGCATTCTTCGTAAGCGATTCGCTTGCAAACGTGATGCGAAGCGAAAAAAAACAAACCATTGCGCGTCACAGAAGTCTCGTGGAATGGGGCAAAGTAGCTAAAATAATTGAATTGTAGTTTAAACAATTTATTTTCTATGCTTATGAGATATAAGATCATAAATAAGATCGTAAAAAATGACACTTGACCCAAAAATCGAAAGGTTGAAATTTTATTACGAACCCCTGACGTAATATGAATCAGTTTTTTTTGTTCTGTTGTAAATGGTCATAATTATAAGTTAACCATGAGTTCAATTTATAAACGTGTCATACAATCATATTTAACATAAGAACATGCGAAACTTTGAATGCTCCGTCCGTTTCACTCATGATTGGAGAAAAGAGATGATGATAACATTACTGTAAAACTCGATTCTTTTCTGTCTTACCCCTGTTAGAAAATGTGGCATGTGGAATTCCAACTATTGTATTTAGTTTAGGGAAATTATTCTTTGAAGTAGGTACCTAAAATTAATACAATATTAACAAATTTTACACTTTCAATTACGCGCTTCAATTTTGCAATAATTATTTAGGTTCGTGGAGGGGGTTAACGTTTTATTATTAACTGGCAATAATTCACAAAAATCAATTTCTACCCGGTGCGGTACAAGCTACCTAGGGCGGTTGAGTTGAGATGATCTGTTGACAGTTTGTTTAGTGCAGTGATAAAAATCGTGTTTTGAGATATGTTTCTTGTGTGAAAATATTTTTGCAGTTACCACAATGCAGCGATCAGGTAATATTATGTTTTGAATTCCTTAAATGCTTTGAGTCAGTATGTAACAGTAGTGCTGTAATTCGCGCCAACAGTTGTGTCCAATTTGTAATGTACTTAAGTTATATTCGTTTTTTCTGATTATAACATTATTTTGATGAATCCTGATATGATAAAGTTTCTTCTTTACCAGTGTAACTATATTAATGTAACATGCCTGCTCTGTAAGTGAAGATTATATATTTATTAAAACTAAAACGGTATGACTTAGTGTTTTCAAATGCCTTTGACGCATTTTTTCAATATTGTATATTGTGTTTCAATATAATGTCGTTAAATCAGTACAGCTCTGGAGCCATGCAGTGTTCATGTGTTCACTGGGTATTATCTATTTATCTATGCAGAATTTGTATGAAACGTTTTTCATGTTACTATTTCTTTATATTATGACACAACTGTGTTTTTTCTTCCTGAAGCTCTTAAAGAATTCGAGATTTGAATCGTACAGCATTTCTCTACACTAAAATGATATTTCTATTTCCATTTCTACTAATGACCCACTTTAGTTGAAGATTATCAATGCAAGTAGATATGCTATAATGATGCCAAAAAATATTGTGGTCATTTTTAATTCAAAATTTCAGATTAACAAGCTACTAACACTTGCCTTTTCCTGTTGTAAAAGTAAGTAATCTCAGAAATCCAGCTGAACCAGTTTATTAAATGTATAGATATAAAAAAAACCCTATACAACAGTGTGAACTTACTAAACTGAAATGAACAGATAATTACCTTAAATTTGAATTTAACTTCAATTAATTTTTGTACAGCATTACTTATTATTTGTATATTGAGATCATATCAATTTTTAAGATTGGAATTCAATAAGATCAGACAGTTATTATAGACAGATATAAACGACAAGCTTATTCATATCATACGTAATAACAACTCAATTAGTCCTTAGCTTCTATAGTACCCAAAGTAATGCCAAAACTACCAAGTCCATACTGTCAGTAACCACTTTCAATTATTGACAGCATCAACAAGTTTCAAAATGAACTAATATCCAATGACATACTGCATGTTTGTGCATGACTGATGACAAAAGTACGATTATTCTAAATTTAAATGTTTGGGTTATTATCAGACCTTCTAAAAAAATATTGTTAGGTAAAGTACAGGTCGACTCACATAAAAAGAGCTTTGAGCGGCTATTGGAGGGGATATGTTTGCGCAAGTTGTCTCCTGACAAACCAATAGCGTGGCAGCAAAGCGCAGCGGTTTACATTCCCCCATTGACACCACTAATTTGTGTCCGTAATGTGCACACTACGCAGGTAGGTCGCTCAGGGCTTTTTTTACATGTGTCGACTTGTACATTGCTACTTTTATTAATGTAACAAATAGTTTAAGAAAAACAATGTAAGTCATCTATTGGTATGATATTGACAGGTACCTATTCTTTCATGGAAACAATTTTCCACAAATGTATCATTATGCAGAATGTTCATTTCAGCAAAAAGTATTCCTCGCTGCATGCCTAATTTTATTTTGTAAGTCACAAGTCTAAACTAACCTAACTACATAATCAATGTTCAAGATATCCTGAAAACATAATGGTTTCAGCAGAAAATAGTGTTTGATGTCATATAATTAGATAAAATGATTGGTTACCAATATTGATAATGACATGCTATACCATAATAAAACCATATTACCTTTGATGTGTTATGGTATTGTTTTTACCTCAGCTGCCTTTACTGCTGTCAAGTAAATCAGAGCTATCAAACGCAACCAAATAACACCATGTCTATGTTTTTGGCGTGTTTCTGTATTGTCAATGTTTTGATGGCTCTTATTTACTGTAGTATTAGTGGCCAAGTAAAAAACTATAATAACACATCAAAGACAATATGGTGTTACCGAGTTGAATAGAGGCCCGGTATACATATGTATATTTATGGATATAGTTCTATTAAATTACGTTGCATGGTTGCATTAATGTATGAAAAATAAGTAGGTCAGGATGTCATAGATTACACCATACACCTAAAGAACATGGGATGAACAGTGATTATAGTGTTATCTAATAATCTAAAGTATTGTCTTAAAACCTAGAGTTGTTTTTCGTTGTACAAATGAATACACAATTTATAGCATATGTAGGTAGCATACTTTAAACCCTTAAATTGTTCTATATTCAGCCTTGTGAAAAGAGGTAGTCACTTTTTTCCTTTGAGTTCCTCAATCATTGGAGTCATAAGTCAATTAATTAATTGATAATTATCAGGGGACAATCCCACACCAATTGACCTAGTCCCAAACTAAGTAAGTAAGCTCTAGGCTTATACTATGGGTACTAGACAACGATATAAATACGTATACATAAAAACATCCAAGACTCAGACACGATTACTCGCGCTCATCTCACAAATATTTGCCTATACTGCTGGACCACTAGCTTCGTAGGCACGGTCACTACCAACTAGGCCAACGCGTCATAGTTATTAAGTCATGTCGCTCATTGAATACAAGACGGACACATTCCAAAATAATTTGCTCTTCCATTAAAAATCGTATTCCAACCGTATCTAATTTTAAAATGCAACACTGACTCATTTCGGATTGTGTCCGTTTTGTATTCAATGAACGATGTCATAATCCCTATAAATTGTGAATGCATTTGGACAACACAGTTAGTTATTATACAAATGAGTACAACAAATAACCACTCTTTGATTTCAAGAAAGTACGGTTTTTTTTTTATAAAACAACAATGGCTCTGGGCGTTCGGCGTTTGATAGGTGCAGTCTTAAAAACAATTCGAGAGGTGTT
Source organism: Acleris laterana (assembly GCA_963966035.1). Lineage (NCBI taxonomy): Eukaryota > Metazoa > Arthropoda > Insecta > Lepidoptera > Tortricidae > Acleris > Acleris laterana. The sequence goes on from OZ014440.1 coordinate 11,841,988, forward strand.
CAATGTATGCTCGGTATTAAAATTTTCCAATCTTCCGCCGTCTTGCGCGCAGGTTTACGACTCACAGCATTCCGAACAAGCCGGCTTTCGAAAAAGCTACCGCAGACCACATACATAATGTACGTTTTCAGGAGAACTTCTCCATTTGTCTAGCATTTGTAAACTACGAGAAAGCCTTTGATTCGATCGAGACATGGACTGCGCTGCAGTCTCTCCAACGGTGCTAAGTCGACTACAGCTACCTAAATCGAAGTGTTTGTACGAAAACGTCACGATGTCAGTTCATCTACAAGAGTAGAACTCTGGATCTATTCTGATGCAGCGGGACGTCAGACAAAGAGATGTCATCCATCTCTCCTATGGTGTTTACCGCTGCGCTGGAAACTGTGTTCAGGGTTCTGGGCTAGGGAGGACGAGGCATCAATGTGAACGGCGAATACATCACCTACCGTCGGTTTGCTGATGACATTCTAGTCATGGCTGAAACCAACCTAAGCGCAATGCTCGATGACCTCAGTAGAGCCTCCGAACGAGTTGATCTTAGAATGAACATAGACAACAGAAAGGTTATGTTGTAGTTACCAAGTGTACCAACTCTCGTAATGATCGGAGGCGTACGTTCACTCAAAGGGCAATGAAGAAGGCTATGCTTGGAATTTCTTGGCGTAATCGAATCAGAAAAAAGAGATCCGCACGAGAACCAAAGTCATCGCCATGGCCCCAAGAATTGCTAGTCCTCAAAGGCAGATGGCGAGACATATCGCTCGCAGAACAGATAGCCGATGGAGTCCAAGAGTACTCGAGTTGCGGCCGCGCACCGGAAGACGAAGCGTAGGTAAACCTCCAACAAAACAAGGTGGCCACGACGTGGCTAAGGTTGCTGGAAACCGATGGACGTAAGCGGCGCAAGACCGGTCCTTATGGCAAACCTTGGGGGAGACCTATGTTCAACTGGGGACGTCTTGCGGCTGAAATGATGATGATGATAGATGTCATTTTCATGGGACTTTTAGTGCCATAAGTTAAGTTACTTTGCTGTAAATTGTTACTATGTATATTCAGTGTAGGTACTTAATTGTGTTGAAAAGCTTTGCACGGCTTAGCGATCGTTGAGCTTACACTAGCGTGTCTAGCGACACACTTGAGACTTCATCTGCGTAGAACTCGTACTCGGCCTTATAAGTAGCTGCACAGTTGCACACTTTTGTACCTTATTTTTAAACACCTTTGATTTTAAACCACGAAAGTGTGCAGCTACTTGTACGGATGACCGTGTCCCTATCTAGCTTTTGTCTCGAAAACTATAAACATTTTCGGGATTAATCCGTCCGTTGTAACATAATATGGACTATTCGTGTGCCAAATTTCATTCAAAGCCGTTCAGTTGTTTATGCGTGATGTGAAAACAAGTATCCAAACATCCTTACAAACTTGAACATTTATAAATATGTAATATTAAGTGGTAGCTGCTCAAGATTATCTATCCATAGTAAAGGTAGGCTACCTATTGTTAATACATACTTAGTGTCCGTGTGAGATAGTGGCCAGATATGTTCGTATGTACGTATGTACAGTACTGTGGATCGCCTTGATGAAGTCTTTATATAAGTTGCTACGATAATTTCATGAGCAAATTAATTCCTTAGAAACGTTAAAAACAAACAGACAGCGTGCGAGTAGGTTTGTATTTATACCTATGTAAAGGTTAGTTGATATGAGCACTGTGCGGATGGTATTGTTCCGTGCTCACGGACTCGCGGAGCGTATGACCTCATCCCAGGAGTTGCGCCCTGGCGCGTGACCTTCCCGTCACGACGTCGCAGCGTATTGTGACAGTAATCAACACCTCGTCTCATGGTTACTGCCCCTTGTCAACAGTGTCAACACCGCCATTCAAAAAAAGTCGAGGAAGAGATTGACAGACTAACAAACACACGGACTGACGAAAAACAGGTTAAATAAGGTGTTCATTTGTCCAGTATTTATTCTGTTACAGAAACCTATGTTAAACAATATTAGAAACGTCTGAGGATTTCGTTTTTACCAGCCAACCGAAGGGAAAATAAATTAGGCAGGGTGCAAATGAAATCTTCATCGTCTCTTCCGTCTGTTTTGCAACACTAGCGTTGTTTGAGAAGTCCTTAAAAAAATACGTATTTTTTTTTTAAGAAAAATGGCATTAACACTGGCAGCCATAATAATTCAAATGAAAACTAAAAAATAGCTTAAAAAACAAGAGATTGACATTTTATTATTGCTTGATTGTGTTGTGATCATTTCTAAATTTTTCACAATCATGGATAAATCTGAAATTCGTACTGTCATGAAACACTTTTTTAATAAGGGATGCAGTGCTGCCACTATAAAGCCTGAGCTTAATTCTGTTCATGACATTAATGCACCAACGTGGCAGACTATTTATAACTCGATACTTAATTTTTAACGTGGCTGCTCAAGCACATCTGATGCTCCACGCTGTGGTGGCTTAATCGAAGTCACTACTGAGGATGTTGTTGAAACCGTCCATAATACCATACTTGACGAACGCCGAGTGAAGGTGAAATAGCATGAAATAACTGAGAATCATTGGCACTGAGCTAAGCGAGTCTTAATCCTGCACGAAGATTTGGCCATGATAAAACTCTTTTCACGATGGGTACCACTTTTATTGACGATCGGATATGATGAATCAGAATTTTTTGGGTCTATTTGTCACCGCGGATTATACGAGGGTCATGCCAAAAGAAATTAGATACTCCATGCTCATTTGTTTGATACTGGCCAGTTATACACCATAGTGAAGGCTGATTATATAGCTATAAATTTAAAAATGGAATACTCCGGAAATCTGCGTAATTATTTTTTAAATATTTTTTTTCTGATTGAATCTGACGGGAATTTGCGGTTACAATGGAACTTAGTCGGCGAGATTTTCGTGTTATGATTTACTATGACTTTAAAAAAGGTTTAAAGCCCCAAGTATGTTTTGAACTTTTAACCACGACTTTTGGTGAGTCTGCTTGTTCTCGTGCAACTGTTTTTAACTGGTTTGCTGAATTCAAAAGAGGGCGGGAGAGCTTTGAAGATGAGGCGAAGTCGGGGCGACCGCCAACCGCAGTTATTCAAGAAAATGTGCAAGCCGTGGAAAAAAATATCCGTGAGAACCGACGAATTACATACGTAGAGCTTGAACGAGATCTAGGCATTGGATCAGCAGCACTGCAAACCATAATTCATGGACAACTTTCCCTCCATAAGCGTTGTTCGAGATGGGTGCCGCATAAACTCAACGATTTACAGAAAGAACGCCGCGTGGATTGGTGTAAATTTATGATAAATAAATTCGACGCTGGCGAGAAGAAAACTGTGTATGATATACTGACAGGTGACGAAACATGGCTGTATAACTACGATCCTGAAACAAAGCGGCAGTCAACGGTATGGTGCTTCGAAGATGAACCGACTCCAACAAAATGTCGCCGAGCACGAAGCACACAGAAACAAATGGTTGCCTCATTTTTCTGCAAGACAGGGCATATTGCGACTGTGGTGCTAGAGGATCAAAGAACTGTCAACTCAGAATGGTATGTGACAGTTTGTGCTCCACAAGTGTTGTCAGCTTGGTGTGACAAGCGGCCAAAGTCAGGAACCCAGCACCTGCTCTGGCACCACGACAACGCCGCCCCGCACACTTCTGCCCGAACACTCGACTATTTTAGTTCGAAAAATATCACTATACTCCCTCACCCACCATATACTCCTGACCTGGCACCCTGTGACTTTTACCTGTTTCCGAAAATTAAAGAAAAATTAAAAGGAAGGCGATTTGAAACCAGAGAAGATGCCCTGGCTGCCTATAATTATAAAGTTTCTGAGGTACCCAAAGAAGAATGGTCATTGACATTTTCCAAGTGGTTTAGCCGAATGAAAAAGTGTATACGTGCTCACGGTGAATACTTCGAGAAAATAGATAGCAATAATAAAGAATAAACTTTGTAGTTTTTGAATATCTAATTTCTTTTGGCATGACCCTCGTACTTGGGACCACCACCATCACGATACAGCAGAGTCGAAACAGCAGTCCAAACAATGGATGTCTGCTGGTGAAAGTGCCCCAAAGAAGACTGTTTGTTAGCTAGGAAGGTGATGGCGACAGTTTTCTAGGATGCCGAAGAAATTATCATGTCACGATTGATTATTTGGAAACGGGGGAGACTATTAGTGGTCGTTATTATGCAGAGTTATTTGACCGTTTTGACGCGAAACTTTTGAAAAAGCGGCCAAAGTTGTCCCGCAATTGCAATCATTGAGGTGTGCACTGAAGGACTTTCTCCAGTGCACACCTCAATGATTGCAATCGCTAAAATCTACGTGTTGGGCTTCGAGCTGGTGCCACATGCTCTGTATTCACCGCCTAGCTCCGTGTAATTAGTTTAGTTTATGTATTCATCAATAATATTACCTACAATATAAATTGCATTGTGTGTCAAAAAATACGAAATTATATAAGATTTATTAGATTATTTTCTTTTCCTAAACTTGAAAAGAAGGAGTGGTAGACAAAAAAAATATACAAATGAGGACTGAGTCGTGGGGGTGAAGGGCTATTTTGCAGACCTCGAGAATTCAAATTTTTTGAAGGGATAAAAAGTATAAAAGCAAAATGTACAAAAATCGAAAAATCGAAAAATGCTGTTAAAACTTATAACAACAACCAACTCAATTTATTTATTAAACTTTTTTACTTTTTTATAAGCCTTGTTTAAATTTATTTCAAAAACCACTATAATTATATTTCTGAAATATACACGCCGGACGCGCATTCCACTCTTTTGCAGTACCTACTTATTATAAATGATGAAGCAAACCGATTTAAAAGTCCAGATACAGTTTACATCACTTTCAAAGGGTATATTTATTCGAAAATGTCCGAAACTTGTACATTTTACATGTTGAACTGCATATTTGCATATTCCATGTTCTCCGTATCGTACGGTCACGAGCGTTAATTTGGGACCCATTTCAAGAAAATATGCTTGAAGTCGTCAATGTCATTAGAGATGTCAAGTCATCTGTATAGCTTTTAGAAAACTCCACCACCTTATTGTTGTAGAATGTCAGATTGACTTTGAACCTAAGATGGGTACCAAATTAAATCTCGTAACTGTACATTTTGCGTTTTGTTCATTTTACCACTTTACTTATACGTTTTGCTCCGAAGCGTATATTTTTACAGGCTGTAGTTATTTTCTAAACGGCGGCTGCATTTTGTAAGAACATGTAATTATGTTAGGTAATTTAGGCGTTGTCAATATTCATAGTTTTGTTGTAGCCTCATTACTCGTTTCGTTGCGTTACCCAGAGCGCGGTGCAAAGATTCTTCGTTGAAAAAGTAGCATTTCTATTTATTATGCAACTCTTTTCCGTCCACCCGTCGACATTTCACTCGACTATTAGGTATTTTATAAACCACACATAACTTTATTGACGTTGTACTAACGTATAAGATAACGTTAAAAAAGATAAAACATGTTAATTCATTAATTTATGCCGCAGCACACATCTACCAGACATGTTAAACATCTACCAGAGCTTCCCAAGAGGACACCACTGCTGAGACGAAACTTAACATTTTTATATTTTTTTATCATTCTACTTATGATGAAAATGTAATTAACTTAACATAATATAAAACAAAAATATCATGCATGTTTGAGCAGGAAAACGTGTCAAAACTCAGAATTATCACAAGATCTGATAAAATAAAAACTAAAAATATATCTACTTACCTTTGTAAACATGACTGTGCAAGACTACCACATAGAAAAGGAATATCAATATCCATAGGTAGACATCTTGAATATTTATTTACTTTAGTTGTAAATCATATCGCTTAAAATGATAAAAGATGATTTAAAGACTGTACACGATAAAATCGGGGCATGCATGCTCTCGTGTATCTTTGCGATGAATGTATATTTTCAAGCAGTATTTTTTTAATATGTTGTATAATTATAATACTATATAATGAAATAAAATCGTATCATAATGTATGGGTATGTGTGAGTTTTCGCCAAATATATTCTATCATACCTTTCATCTCCTGTACATCGTTTTTTGACAATCTTCACTCGCTTCCTGCTTCTACGCCACAACTGTATTTATATTGTTACAAGCAGTTTAGCCACAATAGAATGTCGTCTTACGAAAAAAATACTTTTAGAAAACTCATTTCTATTTGTAGTAGTCAGGAAGACTTTTTACTCCAAGCACTGAAAGTTGTTTTTGTATGGGAGGCATTTATTTGTCAAAAAGTCAAATTCGCCAAAGTTAAAAAACCTCAGAACTATCTTAATCTGAATATAATTAGGAAAGTTTTAACTATTGTGGTAAGATAATTTAATAAGGTATAATTTGTCTTGTATAATTAAAAATAGTAAAATGTTTTAAAACGGAGAATTTGGTAAAGACTGTCAGAAGATCGTGTACAAAAAAATAAAGGTACTGTGGATTATATAAGGGTCTAAGACACAGACGCTCTAACATTTTATTAGGATTGTATTTTTATTATGTAGTTTCATAACCACTGACTATTACAAAAAAGTGCTGCTTGAAAATTAGCATTCATTAAAAAAATACACCAGATCATGCATGGCCGGATTTTATCGTGTACAGTCTTTACTTACATCTTTTTTCATTTAAATTTGTTGTATGAATTTAAGTACACATTGTGTTTCAAATGTTATCTGTCTATTAGAAGATAATTACGTAACGACACCCCGTTGTCTGCAAATTCGTTGATTCTGCGTTTTTGGTAGGTAATAATTGAACCCCACTTTTATTAATATAGCTACTTACGTGCACTTGACAGCATCAGTAGACGTTATTGGGACAAAGTTCTCATTAAAGTAATTGATCGTTTAAGATTGCATTGCTATGCAATGTGTGTATTCATGAGTTCGTTCCATTCTCGTTTATTGCGTCGCAAATTCACAACATGCTTGTTACATATCAATCAGTCATATCATATTTACTTATTTACTTATTTAATCTTTAATGCACAGACGGTTTTTAAGATAAAAGGGTCCTATCCAATACGCGAGTACGAGCTTCAATTGAACAAAATTTTGATTCACGTTAGTTTGTCTTGCGGTAAAGGTGTTTAATGTAAGTTCAGTGTAAAACTTGATCGCGATTCTTTAATGTCGTCGCTCATATGTGCCATGAAATGCCTGACCTCGAAGGACCTGCGACGGCCACACCGTCGCCGGAATCTGCAGAGTTGCGAATTCTCAGCGTGCCCTGAAATAGCATGTATTGTTGCGCGCGGTGTGTTGCGTTTACTTGCGTTGCACCGCGTTCGTGCTCAGTCCCCGCGTACGCGCGCCAACCGCCGGCTCTCTCTCCGTCTGCACTTCAGATGAGATCTCGCACCAACCAAAACACTCCGCGTCACATGTCTCAAAACTAAAGACATCCTAAACCTACCCTAACTGCACTCGTCATTTCACTGTCAATATTTGTTGATTACGATTACAGTATATTGACTCGTACGCAGATCGCCTCAAAACATGTTCAACTGTGACATTTGTGTTTTGATTTCAACGGCTGCGCTCTAACGATTGTTCATAATTATGTACCTATGTTCAGTTCTTTGATCTCCAAGTTGTGCGGAAGATATACCTAATAGTTGAAGGAAAAATGGAAGCTGTGGATACCTCTTCTCTTTCATGTAAGGCCAATTTTATCTTCTATAACTACGGTAAATAAGTATAACATAGTAAAACAGAATATTTTGCCGTGTGCTCGTAACGCTCGTTATTCGGTGTGTAATTTTTAACCGTCCGCCGTTGCTTAATTACGGCAAATTTTATTGTACCATTTTGTGAATGCCGTATGTTTACTGCCGTATTGATTAGGTACCTAATTGTTAAGCAAGAAACCTTAACTTTATAAGGTACAGTCAATCCTAAGGCACTATGGAACTATGTCAAACTGACATAATAATTCAAATCGTAAGAGACTTTTCTAATAATTGAATAGCCACATTCAACGTCACAGAGAGTTCCATTTGACAGAGTTCCATGGTGCCATATGAATCAAATTGGTTGTTGTACCTTTACCTTTAACTTACAAGCTACTTAAAGAAGAATTTATCTGAGAATGTCATTCTTACCTGTTTTTGTATTAAAACATGTTTGGAAGTGGACGAAAATAAGTTTGTTATTAATATTTATAATGTCACATCATTTGTTTAATCTTTCTTCAATAGTGATCGAAATCGAAAACAATCGGGATTGAAAACAATGCTCGCGTACGGATTACAAATCTAGTGAATCACTGAACCGTAAAGTTTTTCTGCATAGCGATTCGAGTAGAGTTTACTTCGAGATACGTAGTAGCACTAACGCTGGCATTGATGTATTTTAAAACATTAATTAAAAATATTGTGACATTACTAGATTTTCATGGATGTAGGCTATTTGAGTACAGATAGCCTGGAAGACGTGGGTACATGTTGTCTTCCCTGTCTGAGTACGTTGTGAAATGTGAAATAGAGCCCATAATAATAAAATGGCTGTCTTTAGGCGATAGTCTAATTAATATTATTTTATTTGTTTCATGTGCTGGATATTCAACGACTTCTCGTTTAGCGGTAAGTACCACTACATAACTATTAGGTTTAAACAAATTTCTGGATTCGAAAAATTTAAAGAAAGTGGTCGTAGTAGTTGCTAGCAGTCTAAGGTAACCTAAAACTATTATTCACATCATTTAGAATTCTACGTGCATTGACTACGCATAAAGTAGGTAAGGTACTATTGATTGTATGTAATGAAATATTAGGTCGTATGAACCGTTTGTTCATGCGGCACGTATGTTCGGCGTCATTTGAATTACGAGTAGGAATTCGCGACCGCTATTCGGCCCTCGAGTGCCGAGCCGGGCCCAGCAGGCAGCGTGACACCGATAGCGAAGTCCCTATGGTCATCATCGGACCGCGCTCAAGTCACATTGACTCATGCGGTGTTGACTGCACTGCCGAACGCGTTTGCAATTAAACTTCGCGTATGATTCAGTTCGGAATATTTAAAAACGCCGATCGGTAGTTGTTTAGCAGACGGTCTACAATTCAAAGTATGATTTTAAATATTTAATTGAATCGTTCTTCGATCCAGTTTTGTCGCGCGAGTTCCATGGACGCACTATTTTTGCTTTCGAATTCCTTTCCATTCCAGTGAACTTTACGTGACTATTTTTGCGTCTTGTAATGGTAAAGCTTGCACATGCTTTAGTGCTGCTATTTCAAGTATGTGCTAACTACATAGGCGGCTAAAACATTTTTTTTTCAAATGTGACTGTCTCATTCTGATTAGTGTTTGTGTGTAAAATACCATAAAAGTTTATCAAGCTCCAAAAGTGGTGAATGTTATTTGTAATCGGTTGATTCATGTTCGGTCGGGCTTCAGTCGGCGCTCCTCCGGATGTGTGATTTGTCGACGCAAATGTGGTATCGCATTTGTTAGTGCTACACAGTTATAATTACCTTGTAGTTATTGTAATATGTTTCCTCCCTAACATTTTAAGCCGTGCGTTGGCCATACTTAAGTGTATTATTTATTAAAATAAAAGTGAAAGTGAATTTGTTACTAAAAATGGCATCTATGTCGGATTCGCCTTTGAATAGACCAAGAAACAGGCCTGTCCTGTCACGTTACAGACCCAACTCAAACGCTACTCCAGATCAGGTAAGCAATATTTAAGAAATACGACGTGTTTACTTTTGAGCTATTGACTGATCAGTATTTGTTTATAGATCGTGCAGGCTATAAATGGCTCCGTGATTTAAAGTAAAAACATAATAAATAAGTGTTCATAATTCGACCTGCTAAGTTGCCTGTAGAAATCTTGGCCGTTTCATACAAGGCAAGTCCATTTAGAAACTTGTGCAATGGTCATCCTTCCTTTGTGTTACTAGTCGATTGTGTGTAAACTAATATTGTAGTACTTCGCGCATTGTATTCTTAGTATATTACATTACCGTGTTCATGTTAGAAGTTGGCCTTAAAGAGCTTGTGGTAAAATAATACGATGTTCCCTAACGAAGACTGTTGTAAGATTTTGGGTGTTCTAGTTCCTAAATATGAATTAAAAAGAAAGAAAGAAAATAATTAGTAATACTTATCTTAAATCGCTCTTATTTTTTATCATTATACTTGCCTTATGGTGAATAACTTTGAAGGATTATACATGGTCAAGTTGGCTATGGTAAATAATCAAGCTCCACCCGTGATGAACACTGTTAGTAGTAATGCAACATCCTCGTAGGTAGGCGAGGAATTGATGTATTAAAGCTGTTGCCTTGGGATCCCAAGTCATCCATCACATCACACTCGTTGTAGGTTTTCCATTCATTTGAAACATCATTTTACACCGCCTATTGGTGCTCATAGATACAATAAGTGTCTATTGCAAGTGGGATGTATTCATTATAGGATGTTGCAACGCTTCATTGAGTAGTGGTTGCGAAATTAGGTACTATTTGTTCTCATATTTATGGATACTTTGTTTGCATTTATTTGGCTGGTCTTTTACTACTACAAAAATACAAATTAAACAAACGAGTAATTGAAATATATGGATTATGGAGTATGATCAAAACTATTTTAATATAAACTTGTAGTTTCCTGCCTGATTGTTTAACTTAGAAGCAGTGTGCAGCTCCAATGCGGCCGGATTTTTCCGACCTATTTTAACTTCGGCGAACTGTTCGCTTTGTTATCTTTACTGTTGTGTACGTTTGGGTTTGTTTAAGAAACATGGCCTGTTGGTCTGGTCGCACGTGCCTGTTTGGCTAAACTGTTGGGCTCTGACTAATTGAGCATTCGTACTAAGTGATAAATCACGTATTAACTCAACATAATCGGTTCCTTTGATATCGTTTGAGGTTACTTCTCAGTTTATTGAGAGTCTAGAACACTATTACTGGTGTTCGTATAAATAGATTAATCGAGGTTTTTCTGCATCCCAATAAGGTACCTTACCTTAATGAGTTTCCTTAGTTTCCATGACGCACGGATCCCTAACTGTATGAACCTATGCATCCACGTCGTTGAGTAATTACTAACCTATATAGGATTATCGTCTTTAATGTGTTCACGTATTATTCACTTGTCAGTATGTCTTATCAGTTTGTTCAAGTATTTACATGGTGATACTGGAAAGATAAAGATATTTTGTGGTTAATCGTCTAGTAATTGAGTAACACATTAAGAAGTTTTTATGTAACGATTGATAGTAGGTGAATAAGTAAAAATATAGGCTTGTTATAACTTAAACTTCACTTTTTCGTTTGTCCCAAAATATTTACATATCTTTCATCAACTTGTCCTCAATGAGTAAAGAATGCCACCAGTGCAATGCAAATATATCTATATTAGTAAGTAAACGTTCCAGTTACACGCCGCGCCGCCCCACCGTCGCATGTGGTTCGATTTAGTTGAGCTCGTTGCACTAACTGAGCAACGACCTAGGTTTAAATTACTTAAAACGTCTTGTTACTTTAGTAGTTTGAAGCGTTACGCATTGCATTGAATTAAATAGTACACGTATTACGTCTAGGTTTAGGCAATTCTAGCTAGGTTTAAGTAAAATACCGAAGCAAGATTAACATATGAATGAATGTAACAACGCTCTATTTATGTGGAAATCTATTTCCTAACAGACACGGTTAAACGTATTTCTGAATCTGTTTACGTTTCTTCAGGTTTACTAGGCGCATGAGGAATTAACATCTTTATAATATCGTTCAACATGTTTAAAGTTCAACAAACTTTCTACGGTTAACATCCCATTCAGAACTCGAGAACATTAGGTATCTATAGAATATTTTCATCGTTTTGAGTATGTTCAGTGTGTGAAGTCAAATGCGTCAGTAGGGAATAAAAACGATATGATTGTAACATCGAGTGAATTGTTCCGATAAACATTTCAAAATACGATGTAAAATCTTAAGTATGTGATTCTCTATACATGTAGATGTTTAAGGAGATCCCTTTACCTCGTAAGGCCCACGTCAAAAATCGTTAGTTTGAAAAATAATCTTGTGTCGGTCAACTAAAGTCAAAAGTCACTTTGAAAAATGTCCTTAACTTAGGACATTGGGCCTTACGAGGTTTAAGTTATAAGTTTGCCTTTGTTCCTTATTTCGATAAGATTTAATTTTTTTAGTCGTTGTGTCTGGTACAATATTAGTTATTTTAAATATACGACTGTCACCTAGTGAAACCTCTTAAGTGCCGAAGTTAAAACTTAAGACGTAAATAGTAGGTATTCTAAAAGTGAAGTTACTCGCCTGCAAAGCCATTTCATTACGTTAATAGTTCATACATTTCATGGCTTTAATAGTTCATACATTTCACTGCCGAATGCATAGCCATCCATTGTCATCCAAGTATTTGATAAAAGAAAAATAAGTAGAAAAAAATCAAGAAATCAATTTTCATCTATTGCCGTACATAACCTAAAAACTCTGGAACCCTAAAAATTCGCATGCTACTTGTTCACCAAACGCCTTTTCTGGTATCCGTTATAAGCATAACCATGGTATGAACAATGCTGCAATAGTTATTACAGAACTGTTATTGCCATGCCAACGCTCATCAAAGAACTGTTATCACCATAACAACTCCTGAGGTACGAATACTGTTAACGAAAACCAAATTAGGAGTACCTATAGTAGAACGCAAGTAAAAAAGTGTTTATACATACCTAATATATTATATAATATACATATACTTTTTTTTTGTTTATTTTTATTCATAATTCCCAAATTTTATATTTTATAGGATGTATACATGCATATAAAGGGTGAGTACTATTAAATTGTCGCCAACATTTTCCGTATTTTTTTTTCGGGCTCGCATCCTTTTTGACTAAAACTTATCATATTTCAAATTTAGAACGTATTTGCATGTTTTAGTGTTTAAAAAAACATTCAGTTGTGGTTATCAGTCAAGATGTCGTCAAAAGAAAAAAGCGTTCGTGAATTAATTTTGCGAGAATTTTCAATAAATCCCAATGTGTCTACTTTGGATCTTGCGAAATCGTGTAATACAAGTCAGAGAACAGTGCAAAGGACCCTAAAAAAACGAAAACAAGGTGGAACTATTGAAAGAAAGCAGCGAGAGGGCCATCCTACAAGGAAACGGAACAAAAAATTGGATTTAAAGGTGTGTAAGCTGTTTGATCAGAATCCGGCAATCTCTTCTCGAGATGTGTCCAAAAAAGTTGGTACATGTCAAAGAAATGTACAAAAAATAAAAATAAAGTATGGTATTTCTACTTACAAGAAGCAAAAAGCCCCCAAAAGAACTGTAGAACAGTATAATCAAGCAATTAGACGGTCTAGATTTCTGTACACCTTGTTAGTTCAAAAAACAGGTTGCTTAATTATTGATGACGAAACGTACGTAAAAGCTGATTTCAAATCAATTCCTGGAAACCAGTACTTTTCTTCTCGCAACGTCTCGGGTCTACATGAATCAGAAAAAGTGATTCCAGTGGAGAAATTCGCTAAGAAGTTCCTCGTGTGGCAAGCGATATGCTAGTGCGGCATGAGAAGTTCGCCTTTTGTAACCACTGGCACAATAAACACAGATATTTATATATCCGAATGCTTAAAAAAACGGTTATTACCACTTGTAAAAAAACATACTTTTTCGACATTGTTTTGGCCAGATTTGGCAAGTTGTCACTATTCGTCGCGAGCTTTGGAGTGGTATAATCAGAATTCTGTCGATGTAGTATCGAAGAATATGAATCCGCCAAATTGCCCAGAACTACGGCCGATAGAAAAATACTGGGCTAATATTAAAACAAAGTTGCGAAAAACATGCCAACCGGCCACATCATTGCCCGATTTCAAAAGAAAGTGGATGAAATGTACAAAACTGATCACAAGTGAATCAGTGCAAAATTCTATGAGTAGCGTCAAGAGTAAAGTCCGAGAATTCTCTCGTCGTGCTCTGGAGAAACCTTAATTGTGTTAGCTGATCAATTTTATGTCTTTAACTTTCTTATAATAAAAAAAAATGAGTTACTAGAACATTATTTCATTTTGTAAAACTTAATTCAAATGGCGACAATTTAATAGTACTCACCCTTTATACTTTACCGAGAAGATACCTACTCGGTTATTGTAATTAATGCCATAACTATGCTGTACATAGCATTTTCACTTTCTTTGCGACATCGAGAAATCGCGCGAACGCTGACGTGTGACTTTCAATTGCTGTGAAGCTATTAATATTTATTTTCTATATATTATATTAATAAATGACTCAATGTATAAATAATGTCATGGAAATTTAAAACTAGATGGTTATAAAGAAGTAACCCAACTGAAGTAAAAATATCAACAAGTTTATTTGTAGATTTTTTTCACGTTATTATAATTAGTTGATAGTATAATTATATATATCATGCCATGCTGCTTGGCAAACTAGTATACCTTGAATATAAATTGGCAGTGAAATATATAAAATACCTTGAAAATATTCTTTGGACGATCCGCATAGGTCATCAAATTATCTGCAGAAAAATGTTTTAAATAACACCTTTCAGAGGCAGACATCAACCGCGACCAACCAACCAACCAACCATGGTATGGTATGGTGTGTTAACCAATACTCTTCCAGTGGTGTGACCACTGATCATATATATGTAAGTAAGTACTTTTTTCGGAAGAAAACTATTTTTACCCAACTACGGCGAAGCAAAAAGGAGAGTTATGATTTTGACCGATATTTGAGTTCTGCAGATTTACCTTCGACGGACTCTACTCATTTCCCACTACTACTGTATTGATATTATATTATGATATAATAAATATACTTACGCTCGAGAATGTTTTTTTTGACATGACTCACCAAGATATTTGAAAATGTTTTTATACGTAGTAGACAATTGTGACTTATCACGTAATATTTTTGGTGGGTGTGTCTTCGAAAGAAGTGGCAAAATAAGGAGACCAAAATAACAGTTTAAAAATTGTCTTGATTATTTAACATTTTCTTGAAAAAATCTGAAACAAAAGAAGATCGAAGGCTGATATTAGGCATACAGTGTTATTAGGTCCAGCCACTACTCCACGTAAAAGTATAAGCAAACCCCTTGAGGGGGCCACTCTTATCAGTTTAGCCTGCTAGTAGACCCTTTCTCAGGAGAAAATCGCATACAAACAACCCTACATGCAAAGGAATGTGAACTCTCGAATATTGAAGCTAGTAATAATAATTCCATCTTAAGTAATATGATTATATCTTTTATCGAATCATTCTAATCGGTGCCGTCCTTAATCGCAAAGCAAAATAAAAGCCATTGTGTTTCGGATTTTAAAACTAACAGTTGTATAAGGATCATATTGTTAAAAGAACAATTAAATTGGTTGACGTACTTGTTGAGATCACACGGAGCTAAACAAGCTACTCAAAACCCAAAATATCCTAAGTTCGCTAGTTCTCTGATAAGTGTTACCACCTAAAAAAAAACCAATTCTTAAAAAGCATACTACTACTCCTTTTCAAATATTCTAGGTCATGCATGATAGTAGGAGTAGATTGTTTAGCAAGGGACTAAAACAAGCCATAATGACACGAGACGAGATGTTTAGCCACGCGAGCGAGAGTGGCTATAGTTAGTGTCATTATGGTTGTTTCGGGCCGCCATAGACGGACTGCTTAGAGCAGTCAGGACCGACAGCTCCGTGGTCGCTATTGGTCAATCTGCAGTTTCAATACGAAACTAGAGCATTAAAATTGCAGATCGCCCAATAGCGACCACGGAGCTGTCGGTCCTGACTGCTCTAAGCAGACCATCTATGGCGGGCCTAAGTTTCGCGTTAAACACTCCACTTTTCACTTTGAATACGAGAAAAAGACGACGTTCTATACAAAGTTACAATATTTCACAAATTTGTTTTGCGCACAGATTATAAGGGTATGTTTTGCGGTTGTTTATTTTGTAAAGTGACACTTTAAATGCTTGCATATTTAGCCAACAGATACAAACTTGAAAATGATATGGATCAGGCATAATAAAACATAATTATCATTAATATAGTTAAATAGATTAATCGTGTTTCACGATTATTATTTTTTATATTTTTGCACAGTGGTCATTTTTAGGAAATAATTCCACGCCATAAAAATGGTCCATACACAATCACTATTGTGTAATCAGTAAATTAAAAAAAAGCACTTTAATCCTTAGAGATTAATAATTAAACTTTTAGTCCCGAGATGTGCGAATACTAGATAAAGTAACATTTTAAAAGCATGAGAAGTGAAAAGTTAATATTGATTCTTACCGCGGATAGAATAACTTATGTTCTACCTAGGTACAGATGTAGTCAATAATATTTTGCCATCGTTTTTTGTTGGATAAGTTCATATTGATCTTACTTTGAGACAGCGAGATAAAAACAAACTTTTCCGACAAAAAACGATGCCAAACATTCACTACATCTGTATCATGAATAAAAACTCGCATAAAACCGGTAGCTCAAACTGAAGTCTGTACAGTTTAACATAGTATAATTTGAAAAGGTGATATGGTTTTAGGTTTTTTAAGTCGGTTCGTTGATTTGCTATTATTATTTGATGAAGCCAATTAATAAATCAAGCGTTATGCCATTACAACCTATACTGTATGGGTACCACGTTTCTATTGGTCTAGCTAGACTGTTTCGCAGAGTCACACGTTTAGTTCAGGCGAGTCAAATAGTTGCAGTGAAAGAACAAGTAATATAATCATCGTAGATAGTTTGAAAGCTGTCACCGGCCTTAAAATGTTTCTTACACCAAAGCCCAATTTTTATGTCCGCTAGTCGTATTATCATTTGGTAGAATTGTTGGACTGAAAATATTATATAGTAGATAATTAAAAATGATAACATATCTCAGTGTAAGCATTATGTACACTACGTTCAAACTATTCATGCCATCTAGCGGAGAGCCCGATATTTTGCGACTACTATGAGCATGTTTGTAATATTTACGCGTTGCACCGTGCACGGCATAGTAAGTTGCAACGGTATAGTATGTGGCTGCTCTAACGTGGGTGTTCGTGTGTGCGTTTAGCCGATGAGTTAATAAATGCAAAGGCAACCAGATGGCGTTGATATCTAAAAATAGATACTGATAACTTTTACTCAGTATTTAATTATACAGACTAGATCATTAATTCTAAATCTTTTTAAATCACGTTTAAATTAAAATAAAATGTTAGAACTGTGGACGTAATACTAAATGTGTTGAATATTAAATGCCTGTTAATACTGCGCCGAGCGTACGCCGGATGTACAGTGGTGCCCTCATTACTATTATTGTGTTTTCTAATAAACTAAAGTATTTTCTTGAAATTGGTTGGTAGTTTTTTGTACTACCAATGAAAACACAAATTATAGGGTATATCACATAGTTTAATAACAATTCACCTTTTTCCGTTAAGCTGACTACTCAAAGGGCAATTGTTATTAAAGTTTGTTACGTATCCTATAAATTGTGTTTTTACTTGCGCTACAAAAACGCATCGTCCGATTACAAGGAAGTTCTTTAGTTAATTAGAAAACACAATAATAGTAATGAGGGCGCCACTGGACGCTCAACGTTTGCTCGGTGCAGTCTTAAGGGTGAAGCTAAACGAGCGTAATTTGTTGAGCGGTGAATGGCGTATTTTTGGTCGCGTTATTTCTGTTGCATACAAATGTGCAACTTATTAAAAGCGTCGCCACCCTTAATTTACATACATTCTTTGCTTGATTCAAATCCGCGAAGAGGCTTGACTCAATGACTTTTTTCATTTTTGCCAAGTAAAGAATTAATTAAACAGGAATTTTTCATGAAACTTAATGCAGCAGAAATTAAGCGGCACACAACTCAAAAAATTACGCAGATTACGCTAATTTTTTTTTAACCTTAAAAGTTGATGTTGGCCGAAGTAAAATGTCATTGATTGGTGTAAATACATAATATTTTTTAATAATAAATTGATACTCTCTGTTTATAGATTACGAGTATGTACCTTACCTATATCTTAAAAAAGTCACCGAACGGGGTAGGCAAGGGAGTTGCCGAACGACGTAAACATTATGAAAGCTCCTTCTCCAGAATAAAATTTCTAATCATGAAACTGGTAAAGAACGGGATAATTGCGCTGCTCTTAGCTCAACCTCCCTAGGCTTAAAACAGCTATAATTGTGACTCCACTTTGAGCATTTTGGGATGGGTGCGGTGCGAACTTAACAAAATTCGCTTACTTGGATGAAAAGCAGCTGTAACTTTATTTTTTACCAATATAAGGACTTGTTGCACGAATTCAAAATCTTTAACTGCGCCAACTTTTGAAACAAGATACCGCACCTTGGTCTAGAGTTTTTTTTTTGTGCGTATTGTCAAAGTTAAATGAAAAATGAGATATGCTGAAATAGTATTTTTCGTAATCGTGTTATAATAGAGAGCTTTTTAGTCGAGTACCGTGTTTAGGCCACGAAGCTTGCTGAGTGGCCTAAGTAAGGTACGAGATTAAAAAGCTTAATTATGACACTATTGTGAACAATACTTTTTGTACAAGTTTTTTTTTTTTTTTTTTTTTTATGTCATAGAGATGACAAACGAGCACACAGGCCACCTGATGGTAAGTGGAAACTGTGACCCATAGACATTTGCATTCACAAGACTACAGAGCAATCCTAAGACTGCAAATGCGTTGCCAACCCTAAGGACTAAGATGGAATGCCTCTATGCTAGTCATTTCACCGGCTGTCTTATCCCCAAACCGGAACACAACAATGCGAACACTGCTGTTTGGCGGTAGGTTAATGGATAAGACGGTGGTAGCGATCCGGACGGACCCTGCACAAGGTCCTACCACCCGCAAATAAAGTTCATTAAAATTAATAATGTAAGTCATTAATACGAGTATATAAGAAAACTAAAAGTACATTTTTGACAGATGATGCGACGCTGCTACGTTCCGAAACGACACAGATTGGCAATTTTGTATCGGATCGAGGCTCCTTAAACAAGGACACATATATGGAAATCCGAAGTTCTATTTTCAAATTTTTTTCGGTTGTCTAGAGCGTATCGAAATAGTTATTTCGGTTGTCTAGAGCGTATCGAAATAGTTATTTCGGTTGTCTAGAGCGTATCGAAATAGTTATTTCGGTTGTCTAGAGCGTATCGAAATAGTTATTTCGGTTGTCTAGAGCGTATCGAAATAGTTATTTCGGTTGTTTCGGAAGTAACATCTAGACTATTCAACGATGAAAAGAGTGACGTTACAGTATTCTCTCTGAAATCGTAATACACACATTTTAATCGACGAGTACAAAAAGTATGTTTTTTTTTCAAATGCGTAGATATTCTGGAATTATGGTGAAATTTAATTCAATGCTGCGTTACTGAGGATTACATATCAAGTTTTGGACCAAATCATAGCTATCTTTAGCCAAGGGGGCCGAATGTGTACCACAAGATGACGTTCTTTACCATTATCATTCGATTTTATCAAAGCAAACTATTTATCAGTTTACCAGCTTAATATACCTACAGTGAACTATTCAATATATTCGCTTCATGCCATATGAATTCCATTTTATTCAAAGAAAATATACGCGAGCATACGGCTACCAAAAGTATCAGCATAGTTGTTACCCATGAATGCTATGATATTAGTTATTCATATTTGACTGAGTTTGATTAAGATTAACGGTACCTGTGTTTCGAATCAAAAGGAACACGCAGTCAGGAACAGGATGTGAATGTTAATTGTTTTAGCAGTCTGTTTCTATCATTCGCTATAGAGGTGGCAATTGCAGTAAGAATAAATAGTATATTGGCATTCAACAAGCGTGATGGCCGTGGCTCGATGTATGCACCGAGCAGGGGTAGGCAAGGGTTGGTGTGGGGTGCGGCGCGCAGGCGCGCTGCGGCGCGGCGGTCGATGCGGACCCGCGGCAGTGGCACACGCGACTTACACGTGCTTCCTGCATTAAGGAATAGGCAAGTTAATACAATTTCCTATTCGTGAATCAGCTGGATGAGATCCAATCATTTTCATTTTTCAAGCACGCTGCATCTGCATGAATTTGGGAGTTAGTTCCATAGGTCTCGTAGCGATCTCCAGCGACATCATTTATTTATTAGTGTAGTGTGTAGTTTACAAGGTTGATTAATGTGTGCTATACGTTCACATTTGTTTTTATTTGCACTCATTTCATTCATTAAGTATACATTATCAAATTATCATTTTTTTGACGTTATAATAAGGGATTAAAGGCTTGTAGTATTGTTAGGCGATGGGCTTGCAACCTGTCACTAATATACACATGGTAAACATCTTAGCCACTTTGTGCAAAATGTGGTTATAGAATTAACCATAAGTTGTTAGAGTTGTTGGTCATTCTGTAGCTTTGCCTACCCTACTCTGAGATGAGGGCGTGACGGGTATGTATGTATAATATATTTTAAGTTTTAAATCAGAGTGCATATTTAATTATTTGACTGCGTCTCGTAGCGTCTTCTTTGTTTGTTCTGGAAAATCGTATCAGAAGATTTACATACGTATTATAAATGCCACTTCTGTCCATGTGTAATGGAGCGAGGCGTGCTATAGTCCGACCTTAAAAATACTTCCGCTGCAATGGTCTCCTAGCAGTAGGCAACGAGCGTCTTCGGCCAGGCCGATGAACTAGACTCACATCCGTTCGCTATTGAATATTAACTTACACCCAATGTAACAATAGCGGCTACTTTATTTTCCTCACATTACACGCGTCGTATTCTTGTCTAGAACATTTCATAATATATTAAGGCGGTTCCAAATTATGTTAATATTAGTAATAAATAAAGGACGCCTGGCAGTTAGTACTCGTATAATTAGTTTTCCGCTATTCGTCCTTTGTTCCCGTTGAGGGCTGATTTTCGAAAAAATATTTATAAGTGCTCCCCTAGGATATACCCAAGAAATCGTCCCTAGGTCTAAGGTCTAACTGTTTGAAAAAGCTGTACGTGATCATCGGTCCGTCAGTCACGGCAGAGTTTAAGATTAAAGATTAACGTCTAATTTATGCTTTTCATGTTAGGTGTCTAGGTAATAGTTATATACATATATGTGCATACATATGTACAAGTTATGAACCGAAAAGTCAAACATATTTTTCATAAATAGTAAGTATATAAAATATCACAAAAGTTAGTTTTTAATTTTCTGAAATTGTTACGCAATTACATCATTATTTAGTTAAGGCATCTTAAACCTTTTTAAATAGTAGTCATAAGTATGCTGGTCATACGTCCCTAAGCGGTATGTTTTGCAGTTCAAATAGCGTGCCTTTTAGTCCTCTAATCCTTATATGGATTGCAATGTATTTTGCCACTGTTTGTGCCAACAATTTATGTGACCTTGACGGAGAATGGGCTGCGTTGTATTTTCAACCCTGTAGTGTAGCAATCGTGCAGCAATAATCCTGGGTAAGGACTCGAGAGGGTCGTCGGTGAGTGCCGGCCGGCGACGGCGTCGAGCGCGGGGCGCCGAGTGGCTCCGCCCGCGCCGCGTCTGCCCCGCTCGAGCTGTCAAATCGCCTCCGACGGGCACCCGGCTCGTACGCTCCTACTCCAATCGCTCCAAATTGCGATCGTATCGTAGTGCGCTCTCTGTGACTCAGTGTGTGATTTTTATTTGTAACACTCGCATGACGGAATACATCTTAAGGACATGAACGGCAGCACGACGACGGTGAATGGTGCCGCCGTCAATGGTACAAATGGAACTCTAAATGGGATTGGAGCCGCCCCACGTACTGCCACTCTTGGCACCCCAAGTAGCTATGCCTACACGTCGAGTGGATCTCTCCTAGGTAGAGGTGGTTCGGCGAGGCCTGTTCCACCTCCCACTCTGCCTAAGTATAGTGGTTCCTTCAGTGCTGGCAGCACGACAGGTCTTCGGGAAAGGGAAAGAGAAGGCACAGGTGGATCTCACCGACTGGCCAGCTTGGAACGGTTGGCGCTTAGACAGCGTATTATAGAACAAAGTGCGAACAATCAGGTGGTGCCCGGCTTATCTATCAATGCGCCCAATGGCGGGCCCACCTCTGCCACCGTCACCCTCACCGATACGGCCACGGTGAGTCCCCTTGCCGTATTAAATTTTGTGCACCCTTACCGCTCTCCCCAATAATAGCTCTCCCCGAAAAAGGGAGACATCGTTATTTTAACGCCAACAACCCTCTTGTACACATGAGTCTTAATTACCTACCTAAAACACCGAAGATACTTTCGACGAACTCTAGAAAAAAAAAACTTATTTGTTTCGTTTTCTTTGTTTGGTTTTACTGTCTAACGGGTGGCTTTTTGTGAGGGGTGGTTCATCTGATTCGATTTTTCGACTACAAGGAGACAGGTTACGGAAAATATAGTTTATTTTAAGTTGATTTGTATGCATCATCAATGTTAGTAAACCAGTCATCAAAATGTATGCATTTAAAGAATGTTTTGTTTACTCATAACATTAATAATGGTTTGTGTTTACATTAAATCGATACGTTCTACCCGCGTCAGGTGTTGTTTTGCATAACTCGTGTTGTAAGTAGCTAATTCTCATGTCATTAAGTTGTGGTGAGCTGTATAATTCATGAAGAACATGTACTTAGTTACCTTAAAGGAATCAGTGAAAAGCAATATGAGTTAACATTTATATTCAAAGATAATTTATTTTGAAAGTAACATTAACTAATAATATAAAATTAATTAAATACTTACATCTTTGTAAAATTTATTAAATGCCAGATAGTTAGCTGCAGGTACATATCCCAAAAGCAAAGCTTTCGCATATTTTTAGCCCACTATTATGTCGTGACTCCCATACAATAGGGTTCACAAAGGCATTTTAATGTTGTTTTCTTTTTGCCAGTGTTTTATTCTCCTGGTAAGGACATGGCTGGCATCCCACTATATTCCCACGCAGTTTCTTCATGTGATAGGACTGGTCCGGGGCGCGGAGTGAACGGGTGACTGACCCCAAGTCTACAGGGTTAAAAATAACCTCTTGCAGCGGCAGGCATGCTGATCGCATATGTTGAATTCACTAAACAGTCCTTACTGTTTCACGGCCGCTCCCTGACCTGAAAATCGTGAACAATGCCGTTATTATAGGCGCCAGGCGTCAACAGTTGATTGCGTTCCGTTTTTACGGACACAACAGAATAGCTTATACTACAGTTAACTATTAAGACATGATGACATAGTGGTATTCGTCGTTGTTCAATGTACATACAATGTATAAAGAGAAGTCCTTTTGTTTCTAACATGTATCTTCATCAAAGCCACCCTTTCTCAAACTTAGCTGTTTTATTATCATATTAAGTAATAGAATGTACGTCTTAAGAATGTATTATTTATCTAAAATAATATTTCTTCAACTCTTCTTATCAGTGTCGTTATCTCATTGGGATGTGTCGAAGAACTTGCACAGATAAGAAAGGCTCTCAATAGTACAAACTTATCACGGTTCATTTGCGCAGTGCAGCCAAGGAATTTAGCCATTTCATTTCTTTGTACAGAACGCATTTGGGTTTAAGTTTTAAAATTCACTAACCGGCTAAAGCAGTTGGGGCACGTTCTCCTCTTGCATTGTTTCGCTCGACACACAAAAAGCTAACCACCCGCAAGATTCGGCCAGATTTCGACTTTCTCGTAATAATCTTAAGAGCTACTTTGAAGATATCGATAGAGTGGATTTATTTCTTTCAAGCGATCGTTGAATGCTTTGTGTCTGGTGGGCATGAGTGTGACGGGCTCGGGATCCTTTTGCCTCTATACGTAGCTATAGCCATAATTAACTGGTACCTGAATGAAGGAGCCCGATTCACACGTCGTGCGTATTGTTGCTTGAGGATTTGTCGCTATTTCGCAACTTCCTTTTTAACGTATGAATACTTGGTTTGGTTATTTCAAATGATTTCACATTTTGTTTCCTTTAAGGTAGGTATGTTGTTTGATAAATTGTAATTCCTCCGATGTTATTTTTTAAATACTCAGTACGTTTCTATTTCTATCCTATTTATTATTTAATTTATTAACTTAATTTACTTATTTTTTGTAATGTTTAACTGTTGGTGAAAATATATTGACTATTATAGTAGAATCTCTCACATTAGGTTGAGAAATTATAATTTTGATAAATATGGCCAAATATAGTGCCAATGCAAAGTATCGTTATTTTGAAGAATCATAGTTTAGTTTAGTTTAGTTTATTTATTCATCAATGTAATATTACAATATTAGTTGCATTGCATGTCAAAAAATACGAAATTACATTGAGATCGTAAAACATAAATACTAATAATTAATTTTTTTATTTTTTATTTTATTTTGTTATTAGTAATTGATTAATTTTATTCCCTTCTAGTTTTAAACGATGTCGTAAATTTTCGAGTCATGCCATTGACAGGTGGTTTTCGCTTCCGCCCCGTGTGGGCCAGCCCTCCGGCACGCTTGTGTGCCCGCAGCCGGCAGCCGGTATCGCCAGTAACTTAACCTCCAAACTGATACAGACGTGAATGTGCTTCATATTACCGCAGTTTGTTTTAAAACACTGCTCCTACTCGGGCTGCACTCGCATTGTTAATCTTAATTGTGTTTCTATAGTTCATAGTGTAACAATAACAAGTTTAGAGGATTAGTTTAGCCACGGGGACGTTGTTCAACGCAGTGAACAGTTGCGAAGTGAATGTTTTGTTATGCTCAACAAGTTGCAGCAGTGACGCGTGAGAAACGTCTCAAGTTTGTGTGAATACCTACCTGGTTTCTTTAGAATTTGTTCGAGTGTTTTATAAGTTTTGGTTTAGTTGAATGTGACTGGAATGGCAAATCGGGGTTTGACTAATGGCTCCGGCCAACAGACTAAGCTGGCTCGGTGCGCCAGTAGTGTGGGTGACAGTGGGGCTGACAAGCCGAAGGTCGGATGGAATAGTCCCCGGGACATCTGGCGGAACTTATCTTTGCGCAGGAAGGCAGAGGTAACAATATCATAAAATATATTTATAACTGCGCAGCGCTTTCCTTAATTGATCGCACAATCATCGTCGATAACGATTAAATACAAATATAAATCCAGTTTTAGGCCTAATATCGATGATTCTAATGGCAGTTCATAAAATCCAAAACGATCTACCTACCCGACTTGTTACAGATAGAACCCGCGTTCAAATCATTTGGTTTTACGAGTCTTTATCCTAATAAATATCGACAGAGGTAACATTTACGTAGGTAGCTTGGAACTTAAACAGATGTTTAAAGGCGATTGGAAAACCTGCAGACGTTTTAGTATCAGTGTTAGATACAAACAGCGACGACAGGGGCTGCATGTTATTGATTTAGAGCCGGGTTCGGTATCAAGCGGCGATGAATCAACGAAACTGAACCCGGCGATCGCAATACGTTAGTTATACACCTACATACCTATAAGGTTATATAACTAATTGCTCGAAAGAAAAGAAAGTTTCTGTGAACCTAATTGGGAAAATGTATTGCACGTTACAGAGAACATTGTCACGTTAAATATTATGCTGGTTATAATCGTGTTAATATTCGATTCGGGTCGCTTTCCAACTAATCCGTGCCTAACATGTCGAGCACTTTGCTTTGCCTAATGTGACACAGTCGGGTCATTGACTCCCGTACATAGCAATCATTTAGCTTCTCAAATCGTCGCATTATCGACTGAATATGTCTCACGCGCGGGCGTGTCTATAAGCGTTGCAGCTTATTGTTTATACTTGCACAACAGCAAAGAAACGTGTGAATCGGGGCGATATTGCTCGCTTTCTACCACTTATGTTAATTATAACAACCGGGTTTCTAAATAAATCATTTTCGAGTTCTTTTTACACGTTTATGCATGTAACCACCCAGATATGCAGTGTCCAAGTCCTTCGCGCTCCGCATATACGCTCCATTGAGCCTGTAGCTAACGACGCTAGAATGCGTCTTTTGATCAAAGCGTAGAAGTGCTCTTTCAATCTTATTGCTGTACGAGGTATTTTTTGCATGTTTTCAAGGCTGTGATAATGTTCTAATATTTTTTTTCTATTCCGAACTTTTCCTTTGCTTCAAAATGTTGGTCTTAAAACAAACCGGTTAAATTTCTCAGCTTCCCTAGCCAAATAGTTAAATTGTGGATCTTATTGTTTCATCATGTCATCGCTCAAAGTGCCTATATTCGGCGCACGTGAAAAACCTTTTTTAAGTCACTATGTTTTTAAATAACGTAGTTAAAGCCAAAAATACTCGTGAATCCACTAGTCTCTGTCTTTATTAACAGTAAAGCTTGGAGTGAATCGTGTTCCGTCTATTTACAGTTCTTTAATGGAGTTTGACACATAGCTGTGGAGAGATTTAAATCTGGTTCATTGTGAGCAGTATTCTTAAATGCGCTTGTCAAAGTACAGTCACGGAATTTAATTTCCAGTCCACTTTGGACTATGTCAAATTGACACTGTAAATAAAATCATGAGATGTCTCTTACGTTTTGATTGATTACGTCACTTTGACATAGTCCAAAGTGGACTAGGAATTAAATTCCTTGACTGTACCTACTAGCACCGTAAACAACGTGTCCGCAATTGTAATGTCGCGCTCTCTTAATTGGTGTGAATTGTCCTTCTAACAAAATTAATTGTAATTTAACCTCAATTTTACAGAGGTTCAGGGTTGATGCAAGAGTTTAATGAGGGCCGAATTACCCTACGGCTTAATGGTTTAGTTTATGACCCGGGTTCATGTAGGTAGGTGGTAGACTGGTAGTAGGTACCGCCGCGTCTCGCCGACTTTGCATACACGTATTGTTCTTGCGCTCCTTGTTTAATTATTATTATAGGATGGTAACTGTTTAATTAATATGTACATTTTGCTCCTATATTTGCATGATGTTTATTGTACTTAATTAAAAACGGCTCGGTATTGGCGACCCTGGAATTTGTGTTTTGTGGTACGATTCTCGTATTATGTTCGGACACATGATCCTAAAATTGATACAACCAAAATATATCCGGTTGCGCCCGTGTTGTGCTTTAAGGATATGTTTTCCGTTATGTTTACCTTTAGCTCTAATAAAATGTCCATGTCTGTCCAGCAAAATCAATATTTTATAGAAAATGCCGTCCTTCTTACCTATGCGGTTATTCCAGATGGGAAATAGAACTGATTTCTGTTATTGTCTGACTTCAGTAGGAAGTAAGAGAAAGGAAAATAAAAGGACACCGGAAGGATAACATAATCAAACACCTATGCATAATAAAGCTATGCGTGTGACCCACGCGCCATTAAACATTCAATGAACGGTGCTAATCGATCACGATAATCTTTTGCTCTAAACAATAACCGTATGGCAGCAAATCTTTAAATGCAATATTGCGAATTAATCTTTACGTTTCGAGTTATATTGGGCCCGTTCGTTGACCGCTTCAAATAATGCACTAGTTAACGATCGCGAATACACCCCGTTCCATTCCGGTCTACCGCGACTGCAGAGTGCGTGATAAATCTGAGAAATTAAGTTGAAATGCCAAAGTTATGTTTTTATACAAAACTGGAACATGCTTAATTAATAATTTATACTATTTTCAATTCTAAGCGTTTTTAATTCACAACGGCTCGCCCCCCACTTAAAATAACGTTACGCGGTTGCGTTAATTGTACTACGGACTTTGGCGCGATTTTGTAAATTTATAACACCATCTTCATCATCATCATCATCATCATATCAGCTGAAAGATGTTGACTGCTGTGCATTGGCCTTCCCCAAAGATCTCCAAGACGGTCAGTTGTGTGGTGTGGTGTTGGTAGTACATATACATAAACTGACCAGTATATACCTATAACAGTAACGGCAAAGTAATAAAATTAACTACTAGTTATATTCTCAGTCGTGTTATTACTAAGTGTAATCAATATGTTAACGTACAAAGTAACTCGTGTAAAGTGAAATAGCGATGATAAAAAAGTGATATTGATTTCTTGTAAAGGCGCAATTTAGCTTGGAAGCGTGGAGGCATGCTTGAGACACGGATGTTCCACTTAGTATGTCTGGTCTAGTTAGATCAACGGATTGAGTGCAATCCGCACCAATCGTTGCTTGATATCATTCTCAACTGGTGATGCAATCAATCATTCCTCTACGGCCTCAAAGGCATTGTATCCATTACATTGGGGTTTGGATTGCAATACTATAAATCTATTTTGGGTTATCTTGTACACGTACATACGATCTGTTCGTTAAAGCCACTTGCAGCTCGAGATAATATTTTGGACAAAAAGATAGACGTGGAAGGTTAGGCAGACAGACAGTTTTAGCAGTGCGAATATAAGCCCTCAACTTCGTGGAGAAAAAAGTACCATTATAACGTTGTTACAATCGAGTATACACTTATGCACTTTATTCTAGTGAAATAAGATGCCAAAATGAATACATATCTTTGTACTCGACTGTACATACCTACGTTATCTTACGTAGTTCTTCATATGTACAAAATGGTTTTCTCTGCAAAGATCATTGATCCCATTGGAATTGAACATATGTAATTTATATTTCAACTCCTAGTCTGACTGAAACTAGTATTTGTCCCGTCTCCGGTTTGGCCCACGCTGAGGATCCTGTGACGCCCACACTCAAGCCCCGTAGGTGTGAATAATAAACATTAATAAACCGTAGTTTTGAACTATTTTCTTAATTAAACCATCTAGTAAACTCATTTTGACTCGTATGTATATACATATATTCCCTCGCCTAACGGCTCAGGCTTTTAACTGATAATTGTCTAGGAAGGCTCACTAAACTTACTGGTCTCTGCAGTTATGTAGATACTTTACCTAAAAGCAAGTAACGTTACTGTAAATTTAAACACAAATCTGTTACACTTTAGTTATCCTAGATCTAGGTCCACTTTCTTCGTCCTTTCTTTATTGAACAGTGTCCAGAAATATTTACAAATAAACAGAACTATCACTACATAGTATAAAACAAAGTCGCTTCCCGCTGTCTGTCCCTATGTATGCTTAGATCTTTAAAACTACGCAACGGATTTTGATACGGTTTTTTTTAGTAGATAGAGTGATTCAAGAGGAAGGTTTTTATGTATAATAAATTTTGTTTTATGTACGTGTGTTATAGAAAACTCAAATAAACCGAAGCGAAGCGAGGGCGGGTCGCTAGTAATTTATAAATTCACATTAACGGCAACACTTAGGGTCTGTTGTTTGATGATTAGTTATATAAGTAGTATATACAGTCACGAGATTTAATTTGGTACCCACCTTAGGTCCAAAGTCAATCTGACATTTTACAACAATAAGGTTGAGTTTCCTAGAATTTACAAATGACTTGACATCTCTAATGACATTGACGACTTCACGCATATTTTTCTTGAAATGGGTCTCAAATTAACGCTCCTGATCGTACCTCTACTAATAGTTAAAAATCGTTACCAATTGAAAGTATCAGTCAGGGGATAATCACACACCAATAATTGGTGACCTAGTCCCAAACTAAGCTATAGGCTTGTGCTATGGGTACTAATACTTAAATAGATAGAAAACATCCAAAACTCAGAAACTAATACTCGCACTCATCACACAAATATTTGGCCATACCGGGAGTGCTAGCTTCGTAGGCATGGTGACTACCAACCAGGCCAACGCGTCGTCTTACAGCCCTCTATTATTTAATTTGTTTTTGGAAATAATGCTAATTATAACAACGAAACTACTACAAACGGACAATATGTGAGAAATATGAGATTTCGCAGGTAGCGATGGTACGGAGAGAAAGTAAAGTTAAATGAACCGACGACCCTAATTGTGGCTGCCGTCTTCGGATATGCAGTGAAATCGGTGCAAACAAACCAGTTTTATGCAATTTACAGTTTTTACGCAGGTTAACAAGCAATTGTTTACGTGCACATCGTATTAGTATCTTCATTAAAATAAGATTTTCCATGACGTGAATATACCCATAAGTTTCTCATTATTCTCTTTCATTTGTGCAACTTGCGTAATACTAGATCAAGATTTTAAGATGATTACGTTCTAACGGTTCGTGGTTATCTATCGGTTCAATTAAACCGGTTCATAAAGTAAAGTCTCGAGTCATTAATTTTTATAAATAGCAAGGTTACATAAATACCTACATGGCTAACTCCGTGATTAAACGTGCATTTCTAAGCGGATTAAAATCATAAATCTTGACTCTTTTTTTTATCTGTAATTTAAAATCAAGTTGAAAATACATAGTTTCCAAATAAATATTGATTTACACACGTGCAAGGGCTGAAAAATGGACGACGGTGAATTAATGTAGCTTTGTTCGGAGGATATAAAGATATTATTAGTCAGGTGTTTACAGTGTAGCCTAAAATACACCGTAACAAATTGCAATCCAGTATAAACGCGCACGTGCAACTCTATTGTTGTAACTTCCCGTAGAAGTTGTGTTTTGGAAACAAATATTTATGGACACCGTTGTTAACAGTTGGATAATTCCGAAAAATGAAATTACTACTACCCAGCATAGGCCGAAGAAGCAGCGTTCATCATCTTCACATAATATAATCTAAATTAGCATAAATGAGCATATAGGTATAGTCAGGGTAAAAATAGGTTCGTCACTTTTGGATCTTAACAGCGTTGAAATAGAGTTGAAAAGTGACGTACATTTTTTACCCTGACTGTACTTGGGAATAAGGCATTATGCGAACAAAATAGCTTCTTTCCTTAACAATTTGCAATTATCTTTATTAATACGACTACGTTTTAAGAAGAGATAAACAACGTTAGCGTCATGTAGCGCCCTAGTGCGTGTCGGTCACTATTAAAAAACTGAGCATTATATATTATGGAATTTTAGCGTCAGAATAGGCCGTTTAATGGTACATAACAGGGAATGATTAAAAATCTCTATAGAATTCTTGTATATTTCTATGGTCAATACAAAGAAAATGAATCGGTAGTGACAAGTACTCGTATACAAACGCCTTTCGGGGTTACTGATACATAGGTACATGTCCATCCAAATTAATATCGCTTACAGTGCTTAATATCTGATCTTAAAATTACTGTAGTTGAAATATTTTAGCGTATGATTCAGTCAGTTCTGCGTCTTTCTTCTGGTTTGAAATGTCTCATTATGGTGTACGGTGAGTCAGACAACTGTGGAGTCACCGCTCACTGACACCCGTTGGCATCTCGTGGCGCCAGCTAAGATTGCAATTAATTTCCGCTCGGATCTTTTTTCGAGAAATGCTGTGGATGCTACAACGAGTTCTCCTTCCTAGATGTTTGCTATTAAATAAGGAATTCATATTAGATTACGCGGAAGAAAAATAAACTACAACATCATAATTATAATACGTTTAATCTGTTCGAATGAGTATATGGAGATCCATGTTTGTGTCCATTTCTCTTAGCTTCTCCATAACATTTATTAATCTTTGTTTTTTTATTATAATATAATTATAACATTTATAACAGTTAATTTGAGAAGTTAATACCATGCCTTGTATTATAAGGCGTCTACCGAAATTAATCACCCGTAACATTACTGCCACTCTCACGTGTTTTGTTCTCTGGAAGGATCCTGATACCTCCCTTAAGATTCCTCATATTAAAGTTTTATTTATTGGTGTGCATTGTCGGTGAGTCTGATTTGTAACCTTCATTAATTGGATCAAATACAATCAGTGTTTATAGTGTGCGTAATACTTCAATTAAGTCTTTGCTACATCCACAAAACCATTAGTCACCTGTGTGTGCTCTGTGATAGCAGTTCAGTATGACTACGCGCTGTGTAAATATACCGTAAAATTTCAATAGGTGAAGCAAGCACGAATCGCGAAGGTTAAACCGACCGCAGTTCAGTTTCCTCAATTCCTCTAATCCACCCGGTTGCTTCAGTATTTTTTCCTCCTTTTGTGTGGTTATAGTGTTTCATTTACTAACCTGGGACAAGTCATGCCATGGTCTGTTGTAAAAGTGCTCTTTGATTTTCGCATAACAAAGTAGTAGTGGTGAAATCATGTTAAACAGTTTTAAAAATAGACTCAGTTTAAAAAGACACAAACCGAATAGAAATAAGAATGTTAACGTGTTGACTGTAGTTAACGACAATGGCGACGTAAGTACTCGTTTATCATGTTTGTAGTTCAAATGCATTAAATGAAGTCATTTTTACTCAATCGAATGCAGGAAATTTGTTTGTTCCTTGGCAAACAAACAAATTCCTTTTCGTTGTCGAGCTTGATTATTTACTTTACAGTACAATGTCTGCGTTGGAGTAAACACTCACCGGATGACTATGTAATGTACTTCATTGTCCGACGACAGCGCGATTAGTGTGCAGCAGTGGTTAGATGTCTAGTTACAGTAGTATTCTAAGCATGTACAAGAATACATAATACAGCTTTATGAACGTAAATACAAATACTCCGACAAAACAAAAATGTAATAAAAAAAATCGATATCATTTTCGTTGATATTCGAATCACTTTATATAATTTAGAGCGGACGTGGTAATGCAGTGTTTATGCATGACTTTGAATGTATAATAACCAAAACTGTAGCTTTAGTTATTTCCAAAAGATTTTAGTTTAACCACAATTGCTCCCATTTTTCCGAATAGTTCGAAAAATTATTAAGGCCTTTGTCGACACTCCATTGTTTTTCGGATGTTTTAGCCGGCAGTAATTCAAGGATAACGATTAACCTTTAGTCGTTTTTTTGCAAGAAATGTTTTTTGTTTCTTTATAGTTAAGTACATATTAGAATGGCGCATTGAAAAGGTCGTCGCACTTAGTGAAATTCCGCTATGTAGCGCCTAATAAAATTGCAAACAAACGAAATTCTGTATTAGTGAACTTATTGCATTGTAATCTTACGCGTTTTAACGTTTGATATTAGTCGAATGTTATTGTAGTGATTATGTACTTTGATCATAGATATGTTAAAAACCTTTGACACCGTTATTACTATTTTTTATTACTGTATATTATTATAGTAATAATACATAGTAGTAATGGTTTCAAAGGTTTTTAATATGGCCTAGTTGATGTTGAATGGGCCTGAGCAATCTCCGCCGGCAATCTCACCGTATAAGAGTCCCCGACGGCATAAATTATGGTTTTGACAGAATGAACAGGGTGTGGTGTGAGGTAGTGTGCCGACGCAGTCACTTTATATAGTTTTTATACGTTGGTTGATTCGTGGCATTATATGAAACGAGTTTATCTTATGTAATCGTAATCGCTATGATGCATAAAAAACTCGATTCGAACATAATATTTTCTTTTGAAGGACAACAGGTTTACAAAGCGTTTTTAGGGTTCCGTAGTCAAACTAGGAACCCTTATAGTTTTGCCATGCCCGTCCGTCCGCAGCTTAGCTCAGATACTCTTAGTTCTAGAAAGCTGTAACTTGCAATAGGTAAATATACATATTAGTTACGCGGACAAAGTGGTAAAATAAAATCATGAACGGTATTTTTTTTTGGGTACCTTCACGTAACGTTGGGATGTATATTTTTTCTCATCTGCTCCATAGTGTGGTACATCTATTTGTGAAATATTAAGATTTAAAGAGCTAATTTTTGTTAAACTCATGTGTTTTGAGCCAAAACTAAAAATACAAGAAATATCAAAAAATATCTTGAAAATCATTTATAATCATTTATTTGCTTAGAAACATAATTTTACAGGGTGGTAAGGAACAATTATGTAAAACCAAAAATGGCATGCAAAATAATATTACACTTAAAGCTAGATAATCTATAAACAAGAAAAACTCTTGCAACAATTGTAGGAAATTGAAAATATGCACATACATTTTGCAAAATATGCATACCTATAACTAGTAAAGACAAGCCTGATCAAACATTTTACGAAAGCACATATTATGAATTTTAAAGAAAAACTATTACGACTAAATAAGCAGACTTGATTAGATCCTGAGAGGCGACTAAAATGTTTCTACCGACTAAAATCACATAAAACAGCACAAAATAGGTAACTTTAAATACAGAACTAGTTCATAAGTACCTACTTGTTGTTATTATGAGATGGGTTTTGTGTAGTATCCGGAGTCCTACACTAAGCATGGTCAGACATGTTCTTGCCCGGTTTTTTATTTCTAATATTATTGCAGTAGATTCTTACCATTACAACGTGGTATTTTGTATTGGTAAACAACGTTCGTTAATGCAGAATTGTGCATAGAATGCTTAGCTTATGTACATTGAACCGAGCAGTCCATGCGATGTGTTCCGCGTGACTCAACGCTTTCGTTCTTCGCACCTAGTTATTGGCATTTGTGCCCGCTGCAATGCTTCACGTTCTCCTGCCGGTATTGCGTTGGATTGTACTCGATCAACTGGCTATTAGCTATTATTTAAGGGTAAACATTTATTTTTGGACGTTGCACAGAAAGCTTGATCATCCATAACCACTTCCTGATTAAAGTATGATATTGTTTGGCAATATATGCGGCTCAACTAAATACGCTGTTTGTTATGAGAATGAATGTAGAAAATGCGATAACTCGACGAATTGGTTTCGCGTCAATTTCCTGGGAATTTCCGTTACCCCGTCCGTTAATGTAATTCAAGTGGCTTTATCTATAACGTTGGACTGACATAGTGAGACCGTAACCTATAAAGAATCCCCAGGTTTATGCTCACCCGAAATGTTTATTTAGGTTACCTTATTTGGTGTCCGTTTCACTTTATTACGTACATAAATCAATCATCAACATGCATAAACAGCTCATTCGTTTTTGTAGCCTGTTTTAATAAAATGAGCAATAAAAGATGATAAACCTGAGACCGAGAATCGTTACCTTGATGCCAATGAGTCATCCGAGACGCCCGGCTCGCAGCCGGCTAGACCGACCTAGTAGCTGTACTCGCCCAAGTACGTGCTTGCGTGCACAGCACTCCTATAAGAGTACGAATTACCGGTCCCATTCGTAATTCGAGAGTGAATTTATGACTTCTCGCCGCGGGAGTCTCGTTAGTCTTTTGCAGTGTAGCTGTATTTTTACTATACGAAATTCAAATTATGCTTGAAGTAGCTATAAGGCTATGTTATGTGCTTATGCGACTTATTTTTCTGAACCCTGGGTAACCCGCGGCTCTGCTCGGTTTCCAGCCCTAGGTTTTTAGACAAAGCTATAAACTTTATAGTTCAGTTTCTTGATAATCTTGCTCGTATAAAACCATTCAAACTGCGTAAATTGCCCTCGACGTATTCAAAATAATATTATTATTTTCAGTAATGGGTGTCGATATAGCTTACTATAAAGCTCGGGACACCGTTAAGTACATTGACCCAAATACGTTTCTTAAAACTGTCAACTTTACGTAACTCGTTTACTAATTAATGTTACTTGGTTGATGCCAGTGCAATGTAAAAGTTACATTAAAGAACCACTTCTTGAATTTAGTATTTTTTAATACTCACTCACTTAATGTTTTTACGCTTAACGCGTATAATAAATAGTTTTTTTAAATAACTGAAGGGTTAGCTCAACTTCAACGGCGCGCAC
>OZ014440.1:11877835-11953311 GCA_963966035.1 Acleris laterana
TAACTGAATAGTGATATCATGGAACGTTAGGAAAGTGTAAGATTTTTTAAAATGTTATTGTAAGTATAAGCTTAAAAGTGAGGATGTTTATCCGGTAACAATAAAATAGTTAGAAAATTGTAAAATACATGTCGATTACTAGGGAGTACAAAAGAGAAAAAGAGTAAGTATAAATAAATAAGCATGTATTTACTACGGCTGCTGTGTACTGGCGGTAAATAATCGTTAGTTTGTTCTTAGGCATTTATGATCTCACTGGAGGTCTATGGTACTCGGTAAAAACATATTGCTTTTGACATGTTATCGATTTTCTTTTAACTCGGCCGCTATTACTGTCAAGTAAATGAGAGCTATCGTAAGTTGAGAATACGAGAAAATGTCAAAAGCCATATTGTTTTACCGAGTAGAATAGAGCACCTGGATTGTGTTGTCGAATACCAAACGTACGAGATAAGTCTTAATATCTAGTGTTGTTACGCGGTATTTAAAAATAGCAGGAAGCTAAACTATGCCGTGGTATTGAGATATGAGCGTGGATATTGGTACAACAACGCCATGGTATACCTAATCCCGTCGTTCTCCTCGATACTTTGTGCTGTACACGAAACTAGATGAATGTCAATTAGGTGCAATTAATGTTATGTGTTACACTCATTAGCTGAAAGTACTTACGTTCAAGTGATGTTATTGCGAAATTGTAAATAATCCTCGTACTCAAGAAAATGTGAAAGCCAGTTATACATTATAATTCGTCAAAGACTATTAAAACTAAGCATTTAAAATACACTACCTCTAATATAAGAAATAGCGCAAAAGTTTTGAAGGCGTACGTCTACCTACGTGCTTATTTGTACCTGTTCACGACTATCCGAGAAAGGTTGCAACTACAAGAAAAAATACAATATGTTTATGCATAGTTGAAGGTTCTAACAAGAAATGCAGGTAGTGTAGTATTTCAGTTGCGAAGGAACTCCAAAACCAAATAGGTTTATGCATGGAGTCTTTATCATTATGCCAGCCTACTTACCTATTAATACTTGTTAGCACCGAATCTAGATGCTCAATGCCTACTCATTGAGCACCCTTAAACATGTAGGTATACGTCGGTAGCTTCTCATTTATACTCACGGTGCAATTCATGAAGCGCGTCAAAGGCGAACCCTCCCGAGACGATCTCGAACTTAGTTATGCAACGGGATTGTGTACGTTGGGTGCGTCAGTTCATTAGGGTGCGGTTTAAAATGTATTCTTTATTGGTGCTCTACTCTGCTATCTAGCTACTGACTAGGAGCTTTATTACGAGGACAATTCACGGGCGCGCTCGGCGCAGCCGCCTGCCCATCGCGATAGCTCGATGATCCCTATCGTGTCATTAGGCGACCGCTCGCAGCAGGCTGCACAATCATTTATCGACATTTCCTTTTTAAACGTTACTTATAGTTTTTCGACTGTAACCGTAATTCCATTGAACTTTACATGCTACAATCACTCTATATTTAGTTTATGAATACATTATTTATCTACTATCGCTAAGATCAAATTATATTGTAGTCCCCTATCAAATCCATTCACTTCGAAATATGTAGATATTACAGTGCCTTCGCAAATATTACCTAAAGAAATGAAGCGTTTGAAAAGATTTAAGTTAAACAGAAACAGAGTTTTTTTGTGAGGACTTTGAGTAGCGGGTAGCCCAAACATTCGGAACTTGTAAGAAATTCTGCAATGATTATTTTAATTAAAAAATACTAAAAATAAATGGATTAAGCAATTGTAGCTCAGGAAGATGAACCATTTATCGATACTAGGTGGTCCGCACACGAGCTTCGCGGCCGGGTGTAGTGCGCCAGCTGATGTCCGGTTAGTGTCACGGAAGCCTAAGTGACTCGTGCCTGCTATGTGTGGTAGGTGATTCTTTTATTCGTTCTTGAACTCAATTGACAGACCTAATATTAACCAACGATTTGAATTTGCTCCGTCAGAGCGTAAAAACCACATTAAAGGGCGTGCTTTCTCAGTTTACCTGGTTTACCCGTCGAGTGAGCGGGTACCGATTATGTTGTTTAATTGAAACACCTTTCAGCGAACGTATCATTACGCAGAATTTTCATTTCATCGAAAGGCATTTCTCATTGTTTTTTGTAGTCACAAGTCTAACCCAACCTACGTAATCAATGTTTAAGATATCATGAACACATTATGATTTCACCAGAAAATAGCGTTCGATGAAATGATACAATCGTTGAAGTAAAATTCAATAAAATGATGGGTTACCCGAGTGAGCGAGCTCGTATGGCTTTACTCACCCGATCGACCGTTCAACAGACAGCCGCGTAGCCGTTTATAAGAGAATTAGACCTCTGTGCTTAGTGTGTTTCTCCTAATGCTATACTAGTTAGAAATAGACGTGTCTCCTGCTAGGTAGTATGTTTTTGGAAACAGCAATGCAAAGAGTCAAAGATCAGGAGAGTAATATTTAAATAAAGATATTGTGCGAGGAGCGCCCCGAGGATGATAAGAATATCTAATGAGTTACC
Organism: Acleris laterana; assembly: GCA_963966035.1. Classification (NCBI taxonomy): domain Eukaryota; kingdom Metazoa; phylum Arthropoda; class Insecta; order Lepidoptera; family Tortricidae; genus Acleris; species Acleris laterana. Next base: position 11,880,373 of record OZ014440.1, read on the forward strand.
GAAGAATTAGAATAGCAAGAAAGTTAAGAAATAACATAATAGTTGTATAATTGCTTAATTCTTAATTGGGTAGATTCTTAAATTAAAAGCGGTTAAGTTAATAAAGTCCATTTGTGTTACCTGCGGATTTTCCTTTTTGGACGTGTTCAAGGCCCACTATCCATTTGTGGGGCGGCAAAAAAAGATATTATTTTATTAACTTAGGTATATTACAACTCTTACGTCAAATTCACATACAAATAGCTACTACATTCATGCACTTGTACCTATACTTAAAATATCAACTGAAATGGAGCTACCAGTAATAATAGTAACGCCACTGGGAGTAGCTTCTGTAATGTAGGTAATGGATTGTGGGCCTAATGGTTCCCAAGTTAGGCGCACATTTGAGGTTACGCTCTAAAAAATCCGGCACCGTAGCTGTTAATACGCACGAAGGCGAAGCAAATAAAACAGAAGTTAGTGCCAGCAAAAACGTGTGGACCATTCCAGCAAATGTTTTGTAAAAAGGAGAGTTAAATTGTCAATAACTTTATTATTTACTAGTTTTTCTGCCCGCGACTTCGCCCGCGTACATTTAGGTTATCATTATTCCCTCGGGAACTTTTATATTTTCCGGGATGAAAAGTAGCCTGTGTCTTTTTCAATTTTCATCCAAATCCTTCCAGCCGTTGCAGCGTGAAGAAGTAACAAACACACTCACAAACTTTCGCATTTATAATATTATACTCGCGGTCAAATAATTCGGGTCAGAGTGCGTTTTTCATACAAACGAGGCTATTTCGAAGCCTTGGTCCCTAGCCAGGGGTTGTTTTGAGTGAGGTTTAATGGTGGATACTCCAAGAATAGAGGAGGTCAAAAGTTCTTAAGATACCTAACTGATAGCACAATCAGTTGACACCACAGCGAGAGAGTTTGGGTCAGCATTTGGATTTCCTTACATTTTATTGTCATTTTAGATGTTTTTCTGAAGATGCACAATTCCGGCGTTAGCCGCAGATTCAATCAGTTGGGTGTCCTAGGCACTCTGGAAGTCCTGTATCGATTCTCGGGGTATCCATCATCAGATTTCACTACAAGCATCCCCTGGCGAGGAACCAAGGCTTCGAAATAGCCTCATTTGTATGAAAAACGCACTCTGACCCGAATTATTTGACCGCGAGTGTAGTAGGATTACTCATCTAAATTAATCTTACAAGGTAAAATACAATTCATAACGTACATTATTATGTACATGCATATATGCATAGGTACTTCCTAGGAAATATCCAATAAATAGTTCCAACTATTGCACTAAGCGTTTGTTCCAGGGATGTTCACTCTTCGATAGCACTTCCTGGATATTTTGACAATCTTACTGCTAAATTCCTATATAAAGCCCTAAGTACAGTGCAATAGCTTTAAAAAGGTTTGTAGTTCCCTCTCACTTGCTATCATACGTTCTCATGCGAGTCTAACGACTACCCAAACCCAAAAGACTCTTTAAGACCTCTTGAACTGTAGTACGTACATACCTTTATACTTATCAGGTGTGTCTTTAAAACGTTTTATTTTATGGCCTGTTAAATTTTATTCACATGTATGTGTATATTGAGGTACTATAAGCGATTTTTAAAGTAGCATAATTCAAGCACGTATCAAATATGTTCGTGGCCATAACGCTGTATAAAAACGAAACAAAATTTACATAAAACCTTCATAAAGTATGGAACTTCCTCGTGAAAACGTGACTCGGAGTAACATATCAATAGCGTCAGGAGCATTCCCTTTGGTGCAAGATGGTTATCGCGGATTCTACCGTCGTAATAGGAAATACGTCGCTTTGGGCCGCGGTAACAGGCCGATTGGAAGCTATTATGTGCTACACTCGCATCGAGATATGATATGATTGATGTTTATAATAACTTTCATATTCACGCTAACCTTTTTCTAGCTAGGAATTGACGTGCATAGTATGATTTTGTTTATGATAAACTAATTGATGATGCAGAAGGGCGAGCTTATGTTGCATTGCAAATTGTTAGCACGATGTAGCCGTGCAGCTGAGAACACTGCTTTGTTTTGTTTTGTGTATCTATTGTTTGCTACGTGGAGTTTAACTAGATGCATAATAATCCAAAGCTCTAACTTTACACGGAATTTCACTCCTTTATTCTCATAACATAATACGTATTTAATACGCTTTGAACAACTTATCAGCTTCATACCATTAGTTAAGGTCAAGCAGTAAACAACTAAATAGTCAGTACTTTTATTCTCAGCCTTCGAGATTTTAAATAGTGCAATTATGCTTTCTTTTTTGCATCTCTCCCGACAAAGACAGCGGCAAGTAGGCAAGACAGAAATAAGGCCAATGTTTCGGTTCGGTATTTTTAAATGCTTTTCTGAAAGAAAGTAGAGCTCATTAACAGAATTTTAGCTTCCGTTTTACTCTTTGTAACTCTAATTGCAAAACTACGACATATTGTTTGCTAGTATTTAAAACATGTAAACGCTTTGATTTTGATTGGTAACAAGTAACGAGACTTAGGGCCCGTTGTTTGATCAGTAGTAGTTAAAAATCTTAACTATTTATTTGTCAAATCTGAACCAAATGTGTCACATTTCAGGTCATTTCATTTGAGAAAGTATTTTTGAGACTAAAACTAATTGCAATAGTTGAATCAAAGTAAATAACACACATTTACGCAGTAAGGTCAGGTCAAAGTCAGGAAAGTAACCACCACAAATCATTGTTTAGTATGGACTGCGCGCCAACCTCCTGCGTGTGGTCCTCCTGACCGGGCAACCCGTCGCGCACCACGTAGTGGATGAGGTCCATCGCGCGCCGCATCTGGCAGAACACAGTGTCGCGGTTCTCCCGCGCCGACGCGCTCCCCGGGTGTCTTAGGCACGTCTGTTGAACAATGATCAAGAAATACAGGTGTACAAGTGGCATTTATCAGTACTATCTATAAAAATAAGTCTGGGACATCTTGATCGGCCAAAACTCATCTTTTACACCGTTCGACTAATTATGATTCGGGTACCTATCTAGCGAGTTAATCGATTCCTGTGAATATCGTGATACAAACAAATGAAAACGGGAAAACATCGAGTCACTAGAGATTTAACTTTAAACTTCAGCCCGAGGACGCGAAGCAACTCTTGAGCTTGAAACGGACAAATAGCCTCTACCGTATTCCGTCAGCAGTTTGACCGCGAAAATTATATAATTTACTTCTTGGTTGAAGGACTTTACTGATGTAATTGCGCTTTTTTCCCTTCTGTGTTCTTATTAGTATTTAGGATCCACAAAGTCCCGCCCTACTATTTGTTTTCACGACGATCTACGTAGCTCTAGTATTATTACTGGTGTACTGCCGTTTGGGCAAAATATTTTTCGCCAAATTTCACTTCCCAAAAAACTTATCGCAGTAGTTTCATTTCCCAAACGAATGTTTAGCACATTTACATTTCGCATTTTATTTATTTCGTCAAATTATCATTTGGCATCATTTTACTTTGTCAAGTTTTATCAGGACAAACGTTTATTAAGCAAATGTTTGCCTTTGCCAAATATTATATTCCAAAAAAATTTTTAGTTCAATTTGTTACCTCGCACACTCAATTTATACCACAGTAAAAGTAGGTTAGGTTAGGTTAGAACTGTGACCCCCACAGAAACGAACTGCTACCAGAAAAGTAGGACTAGAGGTTAGGTTACAACTGCGACCGTAAAAATCATACCCTAAATTTTATCCAAGGCACCACAGGATATAAATCGAATGCCAAAAATAATAATTGGGAAAAGTATGTTATGCGAAACGATATATTTGACTACATGAAATTTGGTAAAATGAAATATGACCAAGTAATTATTTGTTAAACAATAATATGCCAAAAAATAATTGCTAACTGTTAATTTGCTAAAAGTGGTTTTGCCTTATGATTTTTTGGGAAATGAAAACTTGAGTAAAATAGTTTGGGAAGTGATACTTTGGGAAAAGATTTTTGACCAATCATTAGTAAACCATTATTACTACCTATTTAATGTCAAAAATAAAATACAGAAACAATAAACAACAGACAGCATAGAGTCGTAGATTACCTGAGGCACGATTGCATGGCAAGATCGTTTTTCTACTTTCTTCGTTAATTCAAGAGTCTTTTGCTACTAAACAAACGGTAATTTATTGATTTGTGAAATGGCTTCTGATTTAATCTAGGCACGGCGTCCGCCTGGGCTGTGCCGTGACACGGAATAATTTGCGGAGTTCTATCCAAGTCTGCGATCTCTCGGCTCCTTTACGATCAGCCTTAACATCATTACGAGCGAGCAGCCAACTGGGCGCAGCTAAGTAGATTAATCTTTTAAAGTTTTGCAATTTAAGAAGCTTTCTCCGACTTTTGTTTTAATGTTTTGATAACCGCTTAGTTCATCGTTGTTTGTTATTTCGTTAAATGTATTGCGACGAGTTTAATGGCTTGCTGCAGATGTTTTCAAGAAATATTTCCAGTGTTCTAGATTCGAGAAGAAGTATAAGGAACGCCTGTCACAAAAACACGTGATATGAAAGGGAGGGGAGCATCGAGCGCGTCACGCCCGGAAACGCTGACAGATTGCAGGCATTTGCGGCAACGATCTTCAGCAAGCCGAAGCTAGCGTTTGTAAAATATGGCCCAGTGCTTGAAATATGGGCCACGCTATTTTTATTTGTGAGCGTTTGTTTTCATAATATACAGATGTGATTAAAGACATTTTTGGCTTAGGGTTCGTTTAGATTGTTGAAATATGATAATTTAGTTAGCACTTTAGTTACCTAAAAAGGATAAATTATTTTATTTAGAGATACAAAATCAACCTGTACAGTCAAAGACTTAAATTTGGTACCCACCTTAGGTCCAGAGTCAATCTGACATTCTACAACAATAAGGTAGAGATTCCTAAAAGTCACTCATGACTTAACATCTGTAATGACATTGACGAGTTCAGGCCTATTTTTCTCAAAATGGGTCACACGTTCGTGACCATACATAGATGAAACTTTGCTCTATCTTAAAAGCCTAACATGGCTGTTGTAACCAGGGGTCGGAATATGTTAGCTTATTATTCTTATTAACCTAATTTATATCCCGATTTATGGTTTTAGTTACGATTATCTCAAGAACCGTAACACTTACCAGACCTACCTACGTTGGGTAAATTAGATAAAGCGGAGGCTGGACTGGCTGGACATACTGGTTGATTTTCGATCTCTAAACACAGGACACACTGTACACCACATAGTTGTATACTAAAGTAACGAATGTTCACAGTAAGGTATTGGGGTAAACATCAAAATAAATGTACATAAGGACGCTATTTAAATGTCACTTAAATGATGTCTAACTTACAATTTCATTACAATTGACGTATGTTTGACGTTAACCAACAGTTTCGTGACGGTGACAAATCTCTCTTTAACTGGACTTTTATTTTTTCATTTTTACCCATTGAATGCCTTTTAGACTAGAATCTTTTTTGAAGAAGTAGACTGGAAGCGGCAAATGTCATGTATCAGATGAGGTGGTAACGTTATCAGAGGGTTTTGATTTGACCCAGCAGAATACGAATCTGCCGGTCGCCATTCCGAAATTTGAACTGGAGCGGAGGTACGGTATACCGGAAAAGGTGCAGCCCATACAAAACTTTTCTTCGTATGTTTAGTAAATCATTGTTCCGGTACCCTAAAAAAGGTCCAATTGTTAAGGTTTTTTTTGATATGGTAAGATGGCGGATAAATAAATAGAGCTGGAGGGACGAAAAATCGGTATGGCGACAGGCAGATCCGTATTCTGCAAAACCATCTTGATAACTTTGCCGCCCCAACTTTTACATAATTTGCCGCTTGCATTGTTTAGAGACGCGTTTTCCAGTTTTGGGTCTAGTCTATTTTTGTCTATTTTCAAGCACTTACATAACAAATATTTCACTTTGCGATATTTAAAGCTACCTATTATATTTGTTCAATTCTGCTGCTATAAAGATGCCATTACGGCGGCCTAGACTAAATCTCAGCACTTAGACGTACTCGTAACGACGGCTCTCATAATGCGCCGGCGGCCGCCGCGGCTTTACGGGCGCTACGCAAACTCGAGATTTACTTTTCGTAATTAAGCATTTTTTTAAGGGAAAAAGTGTTATGAGAATACAGAAAAATGCGTCGCGTCGGTGACTGTTCATTTTTCAAACTTTGAATACCTAAATAGGTAGGTAGTTGTTTTATAAAAGATTTTATAAATAAAATAAGTAAATAAAGAAGTAATATTCAGAAGATTAAATTATTTACAGACACCGGAACTGGTGTAAAAGTTCTTTTTGTAAAATATTTAAATAGTCCTTAAAATGAAAATGTCGTCAGCCCCAGTAAGTTTAAAATAACAGAACAAGGGAGGTCGATTTAAAGCGTTTATTATCTGGGTAAGAATATAAACCGATATTGCCGATACCGCGCTCAATCGGGATTAACTTCATAATTTCGCCACTTGCTTGAAAGTTTTATCGTATTGCAAACAAGAAGGTATTGTTACGATGGCACACCCAAATAATTGATGGCAGGAATGGCGCCCGACCCGACTGACAGCGCTAATTTACAGGGCCCGCGGGACTTCCAACACTACGCCTGAAATTTATCCCGTTCCATCGCTCTAAATCCTTCAACGATCCACTTTCTACCGCGACCATGGCTTAATTAGATTGATCGCCTATCGGCATCTACTGATGGAGGCTTTCTTCCCGTCTGTAGACGATTAGGGCTATAATTAAGTCCGGCTTACTTTCCAACACACACCGTAACTTTAGTATACAAAAGAAACGTCGCTGCAACGTTGTATATTATATGCCAAATGTGTTGTGTTGATAGCCAGTATTTAACTTTGAAAAAGGGTTTTTTAAATACTGTAGTATGTATTAATAATGTAATGTTAAACTTACTTGTATCCGCTCGGGAGTTCGCGGATACCATAGTAAAAATAACATTAGTGTTTTATTAACTGTGTCCTTACTCATTTTGCTTCTGCATTAGTTTGCGAGTTGGACTGTAAAGTTGGTATGCATGATTGATCATCACCAATCATCATGGTAGCCGAAACATGGCCAAGGGTCGCTATATAAAACGGCCCTGCGCTGCCCGCATACAGCGGAATCCCGCTACCTTTGCGACTTTATTTACTTTAAATACAAAGCGTACCTTGGACGAGGTGAGCAGCATGAGTGTAGAACGTTCTAGAACGTTCCTGGCGGCAGCTACCTGCGCCCGCCGGCGCTCGTCCCGCAGGTCGGCCCTCCTCTCGGCCGTGAGCCGCGCGAGCTCCACCATCCCCCCGCCGAACTCCGTGAAGGCCCTCACAAACTCTGCAAAGTTGGACACCGACTCCAACCTGTCCAGCGAGCGCGCCACCTGACGATATTGATACAATATCTTAGGCAACGGCATTTCAAATGCCTGCTGTTCTCATACCGACTTATGATAAATCTACTTTACTATATAGGTAGGCACAAACTACAATGGAATGCAAAAAATAGAGTTCGATAAGTAAAATTTCTACAGCTCTAAATTACAGAAAACAGAATTTGAAAGTAATTTACATTCTTAAATCAATACTACCTAATTTGAAATGCAATTACGAACGAGTTTAGTAATGTAATAAAATAAGTAAGTAATGCAACAAATCAAAAAGTTTAATATTATGACCCACAAGACAACATACGATTTTTCTGAATACAATTTGATATATTCTACTTCCTTTCTGTATGTGTGTGTGTATGAAGTCTGTTTACTAACGAGCGTTAATGATCGTTACCAATTAGAAGATTAAAGTTTATCTTAGTATGTATCTTATCTTATTGGTGGGGTCACTACGGATACACTTCGACCCTATGGGTTCTTTTGCGTAATTACCTCTCAGGTAAGTATTTACTGTAAGTAACTAAATAAATACAAACAAAATGTCTTAACACGTTTTGCTTATCAATCAAGACAGACGACAGATACCGTCAAACGGGGGAAAATGAGACGGTTTTCAAATTCCCGGGCAAAAATAGTTAGAATTGGGTTAGCCACCTGTTTGCTGGTCTCAGCTGATGGTCTGTACTTATATTTTCTGTTTCGCACATAACATTAACAGGTATATCAATAGTTTTTTTAATATATTTTATATGGCCGTCCTAAATTAGACTGTAAGGTGGGGTAGGTACATAGTTTAAGACTTTTATCGCGAATCGAATCTGCGAATTAAACAACTTAGGACACTTTATTAATAAAAATCAACATCACTTCAAAAAAATCTTCTCTTAAACCTTAAAACTTCATGTAACAATTTATTGACGTTTCATCAGTATTTTATTAGCTTACTATGTTACGTAGGAAATAACAATCTTAAACTATTTATATTGAAAAATATGCCAAAAAGTAATCAACAATAACAATAGGCATATTTACGAACACGCATAATCTTTTATAAATTTCGAGAAGGTGTGTCTTCGTCTAGATACTTTGATGCAATCAATTCTTCAATCAAGTTATCTACAGTGCATCCAGCACTGTAGATAACATCTTTTGATTGCACTGTCTGCTTTAGATTTTCCTCCTAATTTTTAAATGTGAACGCACCTTAACTTTTCGCGATGGTTGCCATTACTGGAGTAATGTCAATATCAAACAATGGCGATAAAGGAAATATTGAATACGGAAGTCGTGGCGCACACTGTTTTACAGAGCAAAAAAAACATCGTTTGGAAGCACGTGTAAGATCGCTTTTTTAGAGAATTTGTGATAGAAATATATTTTTTGCCTCACCTGTGTGAAGATGATGTTGTTGCGGTTGAGTTGACAGCAAACTGACGTGAGAATCTCTAACGATGTTGCCATGACAAGTTATCAAATGATAACCTACGTTTTGTCCTATTTAACACACCAGTCTCAGTTTGACGCCTAAAGCTTTGATTCTGGGTCTTTGAGTTAGATCCATGATTGGCTTATCAGATAATCACCTACTCAGATTAACGATATTGTTTAATTCATGCGCACGTCATGCAATGTTTGGTTAGACATCATAATAGTAATAGTTCTTAAGTCTTTTGGGTTCATGTAAAGTCGGATAGCCCTTTAGTCGATTTTTAACCCCCGACGCAAAAAGAGGGGCGTTATAAGTTTGACCACTATATGTATGCGGGTGTGTGTCTGTTAAACAGGTGGACCGATTTGGGTGCGGTTTTTTTCATGTGAAAGCAATTGATCTCAGCTAAGTTTCAGAAAAATCAGATAAGCAGTTTAAGAATATCGGCGGATTTTATAATTGAAAATACCGCCTGCGCGCGTAACAGCAAGTCTCAATCTGTGGGCTATTCACCTTGTCCTTTGCTAGTAGTAGCTGCCTGACGACCACCATGTCCGCGAGCAGCAGGACGCGCGTGACGGCCGTGAGCAGCGCGCGCGCCGCCGACACCATGCCCGCGCCCTCTGCGCCCGCGCACACCCGCTCTATCGCGCGACCTGCGAAACAGGCAACTTTCAGCTTCAGAAGCCATAGCAAAGATGCAAACGCTAATAACGTTTTTCTTTTCTATCACTCAATGTCTATGAGATAACAGTTGGCCACGTGGTTTATCGTAACGCACGGGAATGTCATCCCGTACATTTGAGTGATCGAGAAGAAAAGCGTTAGTAGCGTTTGCATCTTGGCTAGGGCCTCAGGAAAGAAATAGCCAATGTACTTATATTCGTTGTAAAATCTGAATGAATCAAGGGTTTTGGGAAATTTTGTGCAGTTACTCAATAACTGCCAATATAGTCCAGCATTAAAGTACCATTCCTTCGTTGGGATCTTGTAGCTGTGATAGTATTATGCGCAAGTTAAATAACGCGTGTGAACCTCTAAGTAAGTGTACCTACCAAGATTTGATGTATCTTCTGAAATGTAATGGTACACATTTAAAAAATCGTTTTTATTAGGGACTCAAAAAGGCCTCTGCTTTACAAAAAGTAAATGTTAAGGGGGTAGTAATAAAAACTCTTCGACCTTTTTAAAAATCTGGGCTTCTAAAGATGCAATTTAGACATTCTTGTCCTCGTTATCTATCTGATCGCGGTTTCTGTCAAAAAATGATACAAACTTTTTTTGCCGACTATTCTTTTTATTACACAGTTACTCCGTGGGTCTACATTAAGTACAGCGGAGACCCTGTTGCCACCTTCCGACTTCACCAAGCTTGAAGATACCATAATATTTAATTGTTATCGGGTAAGTTTACATAATGTATTCAAATATTTACACTGGCCCGCAAAACTAAGATCACACTTTAAATGAAATTTTCATTAAAACTCTGATACTTAGTTTTGCGGGTCTGTGTATTAGCCCGTTGCAATAATCGTAACTGGTAAGCTACTTAGTATGTAAACATACATACTACGATACGACTGTAACGTCACAGCATAAAATGCATGATGTTTTCTTTTCTCACAACACCGGGAAAAGAGAAATGAGTAAATAAGTAAAAAAAAAAACGGCCCCCCGTTTTTTTTTTGAGGAAGAATTTAAAGCAAATTGTTGAGCAATTATTTCAAATTTATTAAAACGAGATGGCAGCTCACGCCTCCCTTCCCTATGGTCTTTAACTGGGATTTTAATTATTATTACTTAATAATGCAGATCAAAAAAAAACAAAGCTCCACATTTTGTAAAGTAGAAACCCCTTCAGATTGGAGTATAGTTAATTTTTTCAGCATACAACTTTTCTGTAAAACCCGAAGTGTAGGACATATTTAATAACAACTGAAAATATGTGAAAATTAAGTAATTACACGCTGGCAAAAACTTTGTAAAAAATTGAGGGCGCTGTTCGGAATAAAATTGGCAACATGGTCCAACTTTTACCGCCCCGGCCAAAATTTTAGTGTCGCAACACATGCTGAGTGGGTCCCTATTAACGTCGGGGTGCAGCCCCACCAACACTTATACATATTATGTTAAAGTTTGTTATGTTTAAGTTCATGAAGTTGGTGGAGACCCTTTTTGATCCGGGTCAATATCCGAATAAAATATGTCCTTCTTAATTTTTTCTATTGTGGTGCCAGTGGTTGCCACTGGAGAATATTGTGCCTGTCAACACATCTCTTTAAAGCCAAGATCATTGAAAATACATTAGTAAAGGTACATTTCCAATTAAATTTTCGTTCTCTGATGGCGCAGCACGTTGTAATGAGAAACAAGCGAGTTAACGAGGTTCGTAAAATATTGATCGGAGGCTCTTTGAAAACATGCTTATATAATTATTAACTCTGTTAGTCTTGATGGCAGTTAATTAATTTAGCAGCGCAAGTTGACTTGTACCTGTACAATCGGTTGCATTCGCAAGGGCAATTTACTTGTACCTATGTATGCTTATGAACGTAGGTACAATAATTCGTCGTCTAATCGTGCTAAACTAATAATTTTCAACATGTTATCATATTTTTATTGTTATAATTATGATAGCACTTATTTACTTGACACTAATGGCGGCCGAATTAAAAAAACAATTACTATGACATGTTTACCCCGAGTACAATAGAACCGTATGTAAGTGGCACTATTTGAAAGCACAACACGTAGAAATCAGGAGAAAAGAGGGCGCTCTAAGGGTTATCAGTCGCAATCAGAAGGATACGTGCTGGCCGCTGTGTCAGGCGGGCGACTTCCGCGTCCGTGGTCCCAGGCGGACGAAACGTGATGAGAAACGGTTCCAAACCTAGGAAACCCTTTATCTGAATTGAATAATACTACCAGCTTGCTTGACGTTGAAACTATATTTTTTTATTTTAAGTTCAGTTGATTTAAACTGTAATTTAACATGCCGGTCGATTTCGGTCGCCAAAGTAATGAATAAAAAAAAAGACTTGACGTCAGGCTCGGAAACCCTGCAGGTCGCGGTAGTGCGTTTTCGTAGTTTTTTTATGTAACATATACTGGTACTACACAACACGTATCGTTTTGAACACGCATTAAACACGCATAAATCTATGTACCCTCGTAAGGCTCAACTTAACGTCCTAAATTTAGTATATTTGTCAAAGTGACTTTTGACTTTAGTTGACCGACACACTCTTGTGTTCTTTTTCGATCTAACGAAATCTGACCTTACGAGGATACATATAAATATGTATAATCAATCAACGCACAGCCGAAACCGCTGTTCCCAGTGTCTTATAATATGGAGGGAATATTGTTTGGATATCCTAGGAACTTAGAAGGAATTTTCGAAAATCTCTAAGGTGTTAATTCTTTGTACGAAGTCGTAAGCGTCCTTTAGTAGGTATTAAATGAAGAAAAAATGCAGAATTGATAACATCGTGCATTAAAATGTTTTTTATAGATAAAATTTGTCCTAGCTTTAAATTTTTTTGTACTAAAGTTTTTTTCTAAGATTCACTTCAAAATACCTCAAATTTATAACAGTATAAAGTATGTGTGCGTTTCTATATGTTTACATTTGCTGCATACTCCGTAGTGTCACACTGTTTTCGCACGGTTGGGCTTAGATGTTCTTCCTTTTATGATCATCGCCGCCGAAGGATGAGCTGTTTTAAAGATAACTAGTATTTTTCAATATCGGAAAACGATAACTTCCCCTCTATGTACTCCGAGGAGACATTGTGTGGAGTCATATCTATCTGGCTTAACTTTTTCAATGAAACATATCAAACGCTGGTGTTATCGTAAAATCTATAATTTTGTAAAACAGTACCCATTTCAAATCAGCTAATAAGTAACAAAATACATTAATATCATAAGCAATATTTAAAAACCGACTGACTGTTGAGTTTCTTGCGGCGTTTCTTCTCTGCAGTGGTCTCTTGCAAAGCGCTGGCAGATTTATGACGTGTAAAAATGTCCGTGCAGCCTACTTACAGAATAAACATCTTTTAACATTTTGCTTTCGTAACTCATAAGTACAATATTTTTCGCTAAGTGAAACTTTTTTTGTGTTACACTTTTTACAGACCATATTACACTTATTCACACAGCATATTCACTTTTATTTCGTGCTAATACGAGCTATAAGCGGTAGTTGAGTTATTTACATTATTCCTGTACATTAGGGGTGAATTATTTTGTACTAAAGTGTGATGAAAAAACTATGATGTGAAAACGGAGCGCTTCCTTGATGCCAACAAAGGCCAAAGGAAAATCCACTGCCAGCTTAAAAAACCTCTCGCAGCCTTTTTTGTTTATACCAAATAAAACAGCGCCGATCATAAACGCTTCCAATTTCGATTCGGTTTTTGTTGTTAAAACCGTTTCTGAAAAATCGAGGCTAACGACATCCCGCTCGATTTCGGCGGGAATGAAAATGTGATTAACACACGATCGAGCCTCAACACCGCTTTGTCAAATTTTGTTGGTGACGTCACTAACCCCATGCGCAGGTACTAACTGCTGCTAGCATGTTGCTGTCCAAAGAAAAAAGGCATGCCTTTTTGGTTATATTATTGGTATGAATCCGAATGCGCATACTGCGGTATAACGCCGCACATCAATTCCGGTCAGATAAATATTTTGCAGGTGCACACCTATGCGATATTAAAGGTCTTTAATATCCGGTATAGCCGTATGAGGAAACAATTGTAATTAAATAAGGCAATCACAATTATGACGTTTAGTGTCAGTTTATTTTACGTTTATAATAGCATTGAGCTAACCATAATATAAGAAGTAAAGATTGCATTTTATTTAAAAAAATCTGCCTTGTTAGACTACGAGTACCTATTACAGAACGTAGTAGGTACTTACCTAATACGTTTAAGTAAATTGGACTTTCATACATCAGTAAACACTATGCGGGTGAAATATAAGAAACTTTGCGCCATCCCCTTGCCTATATTTGCGACATTTTGCCCAAATATCACTAACATTGTTGTCGAGACCGACATTTCGGCACAAAAGGAAGAAATTAAAGGTCGACGTTTTAATAGGTTTGAGGGTAGACACGAGCGGGTCTCGGAAATGAGCCTTTAATAAATTCAAAAACTTTGTCATCCGTGCGAACAAAACTGGGATAATCCGTGTGGACCCAGAGTCGGTATAAAGGCACCTTACAATTAAGACTGCCGGCAATCATTGTTAATGGTTGATTTATGTCCGAGCGTAACGTTCCGGTGCCGGTGCGGGCTCGCGCCACGGACGGGTTTGCTGACATAATTAATTATTAAAATCGTAAGATAGTTATGCGTGTCATCTGCGCACTACTTTAATATAAGCGCATGTGTCTAATCTTTTATCCAATGACAATATTAGCCAAAACCCAATCTTGACATGACCATATCGCACTAATGCACATTCGCCCAAAAGTTCGGCCATATTCAGAAGTTAGACGATATTATCTCAACCCTGTCCGCCATTATTTTGATACTTGTCGTGTCAACTGCAGATGTTTTCAAGCACATTGAAGTTACAATAATAGCAGTCTGAAGGTTCAAAGATGCTTCCAAGAGCTCGTGTTCTCACAATGAGAGAATATATAAATAACTTGATCTCGAGACTCGACACCCGAGTTTTTTTCTTTTTTAAGGATCTGGTAAATTTGGATCGAAGAAGATGAATATTTATGGGTTAAACAAAAGTAAATATACTCTTAAAGATTTCTTATCTCGTCACTGTATTGATTTCGTAGCTTGTCAGGAGTTTTTAATAGAACGAAGATAGTTTTATCTGTGAAATAGCTAAAGTAATCACGAGCACGAGAACGATGTAGGGGCAACGGGTATACCACAATGGAGGACTAAACTAAACGGAACATTCCTCGCTCATATTCCGCGAAGCTGTTCAAACCCATCCATCATTGTTCCCCGGATGAAGGCTCTAAGCAATTAATATTTTGTAAATATGAACTGCTCCGCCGCTCGCAATAATTTAGGGCCTGTAAACTATTTTAGCATAATTGGGCGTTACAGTCCCTGTTTTGTGTCCCTCTTTACCGCTATCCCGTTTGATGTTGGCTTGGTGAAATATTAATATTTTAGTTAATGTTTAATCTAATCACCTTCAACGATGGTGCATTAATGAGTTGTTTTGCATTAGGTACGGACTTTTCTGCTTATTGCGTAAAGAACATACATGCGCTAGTTATTTATACAAGGTAAAGATCGAATTTGACGGTAATAAAGTCTTCTGCTACATAGTTTTGAACATTTAATTTCTTAATCAATTATTTAGGTATGCGAACATATCGTGTATTGCTAATGGCAAAGAGTCACACGTGGAACATTACAATCTGTGAAACTGTCGCAGAACGCCCGAAACAGTGAACAGGGAAACGATTTTTCATCGATACGCAGCGCTCGCACGCAATGTTTAATTTTGTCAAAACCCGACACGAAGTTAATTGCGTGTCAACAAACCGCTTTAGTGTTAAATCGACCGCCGCCTGCTAAGTGATAACTCGCTCGGAAATAATGTAAATGCCATGCAATAGCTACGGTTCGCGCTTCCCTTTTGTTCTCTAACTTTATGAAGCTGTGTACGGGTGGTGATAAAATAATTCAGGTGGTCGCAGTGACTTTAGAGCAATGTTTGTAAAAAAACGGCCATTTTGTTTCTTGTTTGAATAAGGACTTTACACTACTACGGGAAAGTGCAGTGAGCTAAAACTGGATATGAACTGATAGGATACTTACGATACGATAAGAGTACGATAAGATAGAGATTTTTCATCGTTTATTCAACTAAATAAAACAACGTTAATCTAAGACCTTTATTTAAGTAACCCTACGTCTAATATACACAGCTACCACGCCTGCCAGCATATAGGCAAGTATTGAGTTCTAATGTGACACGTTTACCGTAATTTCCAGCGAGTATCTTACACAAACTCGGCGCAACAATGTTGTTATCTTTGTCTCTAACTATTCCCGCTTAAAGTGAAAACTTCGTCCATCGCCCGACCAATTTAATAAAGCGGGCAAGTTATGTGACTTGGCAGAGTTTCGAGTTACAACATAGTAGGTAGTTGCAAGCACCAGGTGTTAATTCAAAGGGTGTTGTTTCGAGACAGGGCTATTAGTGGAATTAGTAGGCTTCTCATTGGGATTCGCGGCCGGGGCGCCAAGTTCATCCGCTCCGGCGCATTATGAGTACGTGACAGGAATATAATGAGCGCCCGCATGTTACGCTTAAAATACATACGGCGGCGTTTTACATAAAGTTCCCTAGGTTGTTTATCTACGTAGTTTATTTCGCAGTTTGTGGTCCCTCGGATAGGAAAACTTAACTTGTGTTTATATTCTCTGTCGTCTAAATATATGTAACTAGCTGTTCCCGTGACCACTTCGTTGGGAATTTCGGGAATTCCTTTCTTAGTGCACCTCTACGGTACCTAAGCTACGTCCCTTCCAAATTTCAAGTGCCTACGTTTAGCTAGCCGTTTAGGCTGTGCGTTGATATGTCAGCCAGTCAGTCAGTTTCTCCTTTTATATATTTAGATGTACAATAGAATAAAAAGCAGCGGAATTAATTTTTTCTACCAAATACATCATTTAAAAGGTGTAATATAATATAGCGAGGCTATTTACATTTCTGGTCGGGCTGTAGAGAGATCGTGTCCCGTAACAGGGTCTATATTGACTCACACTATTATTTTTACTCATAAAATGTTATAAATCATAATCATCGGAATTCATAACGTGTTTTTTTCAGTAGGTAACTGTTACTTTTTCGGGAACCTAGCTACACGTACTTCCGGTTTACGGTTCCAGCAGTAATAAAAATGGTGAATAACAATTTTATGAACACAAAATGATTATGAACAAAAAAATAATGTGAAAAAACGTTCTCCCCGGGTAACAATACTACATATTATTATGTAAAACTTTATTGTACAAAACACACAAATTCAAATACTACTTGTACTATTCAATTAAACCTCAAACGTTATAAACATACTTACACACAGCGATTGGGTTTAATGGTTCTGGGTGTTTTTTAGAGGCGGTAAAGTTTTTATTATTTACTACTTAACGTTGTTGTTGTCGTAGCAGCGATCATTATGCAGAAAGTAATGGAAGAAAAGCTTTTCACAGTTTTGTGCTGTGAAAACTAAACTAACCTAGACACAGAAATTAATATAAAACAAAAGTAAACGGATGCCTAAATGCGCGTGCCATAGCGGCAGTGAAGCGGACACTGGCGCAGGGCGCAGCATAATGAATGAATGAATCAATGAATCAATGCATGAATGAAATACTTTATTTACTTTATGCATGCTAGATCATAACTTGACTTCAAATATCATAGGAAATGCTGGGGCGACAGACACAATTCTAATCAAAGATATAAGGTATTTTGTATAAAGAAACGGCCACACACGAAATACAGTGTCATTGCGTAAATGCCTTGCGTTGGACACGAAGCGCAGGTGACTGACTTTGTGAATCTGATTCCAAAATGTGTATGTGTACATTAGTGAAAACTTCGTTGGCTAGTGAGCTACCCATTTTTGTCATAACTTTATGTACTATTGTATGCTGTTTGTTTTCCTTAATAAATAAAATATAATATAATATAATATAAACAAAAGAATGGGTCATGCTGTCAATTTTGACGGACCGTAATTTACGCAGCGTTAAGCTCTGGTGGTCGCTCCCTTAATAATGCGTAATAGTGAGTGCGAGATTAATTTATTTGCATAGGCTACTATTATTAATTACTGCATCCATAACATCTAATTAATCTTAATTGCTTAATGCCCTTTAATTAAAAGCAATTGTATTCAGATTAGTATTGCCAATAACCACAATTCAGTACTGTTAGAGTGCGTCGCGCCGGTCGCGCCGCACCTGCGGTCGCTGCGGATAAGCGACGCGGCTAAATCCGCATTTGTGGCCCGCTGCGGACACGCGTACACACCTTGAAAGAGGTGCTGTGCAACGAACGTTGCTCATTTATTGTTATCAATTTGGTCGATTTTGGCATGCGTATTCTGAGGGTTGGTATATGAGTAGGCACTAAAGCATCGTTTAGGTTTTATTCAAAAATATGCTGGGTAGTGATTCTATAAACAACGCCGGTCGTGCGGGCTGTCGAGTGATATCCAAGCTGCGAGATTAAGTAGTCCCGTCAGTGCGAACAAAACAAATTGTAGCGCGTGCATTTTCAATTAAGCAGCCTTATACGTTCGACCCATCGTGCTGCTAAATTGAAAATGCACGCGCTACAATGTGTTTTGTTCGCACTGACGGGACTACTTAATCTCGCCGCTTGGATATCACTCGACAGCCCGCACGACCGGCGTTGTTTACAGAATCACTACCCAGTTTGTTAAAGAATCTGAATTACCTGCATACTCGTAATTTTCATGCTAGTTACTGTTACGATTAGTTAAATAATGCTTTCCATTTGTTTAGCTTAAAAAACCGGTCATGTGCGAGTTGCACTCGCGCACCGAAGGTTTCGTATTTAAGATAATATGCTTCGTAACCACAAAAGAGAATACTCATTTTGTTATGAACTTTATCTTCGGAAATAAGGGGTAACGGTCATATTTTGTAAATTTTTGGTCAAATCAAAAAGTACATTACAGTTTTTTTTTTTAATGTGCTGTTTTTTTTTTCAACCCCATTCTGGGCCTTTAAATAAAATTTACTTATTCTTTTTACAGAAAACAGATGCGGGCCAACAAGTTGTACAACTATGTAAAATTTAAAGTTGATAACATTTGTAGTGGCTGAGAAAACTTGCTGTGACATACAGACATACAGACAGACAGACGACGAAGTCATACCATAAGGGTTCCTTTTTTACCATTTTGGTACGGAACCTAGCGTTCTCTAAAGCGTCTTTCAAATTAATATTTAATACTCGCAGCCACGCGGCGCGGAACAATTAGGAAGTTTTCTCTTCAACTCTCTCGACTCCGCTAGAAAAACTTCGCAACAGTCAGCAATATTTTTTAAACTTCAGACTCGTCTTTGCTCCCACTTATGGCTTGTTTGTTACGTTTCCAACGAGCATCTATTATTATTAAAATATAAACTTCTAAACAAATTTTAATAATAATATTACCTACTGCGGGTAAATTTGGTTAGCCTTAAACAGTATTTAGATTTTTAAACTACGTTATATCTTCTAGTTGCGTTGGTCTAAAACTATGGAATCTATTTCAACTGTAAAAGCAATAACTCTAAAATAAATGTGAGAGATGTAGCAACCTCGTATTAGTTTCATAAAAATTCGCCCACGAAGTGATCATAATTTTTCAATGCTTTTCATGTATGAAAAATGTGGCCGTATTTTTAGCTCCCACAAACGATATTTTCTGGCACACCTGTGCTAGATGGATACCTACAACTATATTCTGAATTATGCTAACGCACCGGTGGGCTTTAGAGATTACGTACAGTCACCAGTAATAATATATTACTTATTCAATATTAGGCGCAAAAATATCTGTCACGCTTTTTTACCTATCTAGTAATAAAGATAATATATTATTAGAATAGAATATAATAGATTAGCTAGATAGATTGCTGGCGGCTGTACAGTCAACCAATTTGATTCCTAGGCCACTATGGACTTTGTCAACGTGACGTTGTAATCCAAATCATAGGGAGTCTCTTATGTTTTGGTTGACAACGTCACTTTAACATAGTCCAAAGTGGCCTAGAAATCAAATTGGTTGACTGTACATTGTTACATCATAATTGTACAGTTCTGAAAGTTAACTTGTTTGTATCAAATGAACTTAAACGTGCATTAGCACTTTAAATCATACGCTGGAATTACCAAAAAAAAATAGAGTTGTAACTTGTAAGTAATTCTGTAGCTTTGTCTTCATCACTCTGGGATTACAGGCGTGAAGGTACGTATGTATGTAGGTATTTTTAATCATAATAAGTAATAACTAAGATATCTCCATTCGTAGATTACCTCCTCATCAAAAGATCTTCTTGAAACACCGTTGTACACATTTGGATGTTAACAAGGGAAAACCGCCTATTCGAATCGATTGACATAAGTGACTAAGACTAAGCGTCAGTCTTGCGCGTTTCAGAATAAGATGCACATAATCGTGCGTTGTATCGGCAGGGCCGCCAATCAACTCATCTGCCAGGAAGATTTATTCTCTGTCACGACATGAATTTATCGTCCCCAACCGGGGCGTTTTTACGAGGCGTTCCGATAAAGCATCAATATCCTCAAACAAGTTCCATTCTGTGCGGCGCGAGTACCGGCGAGATATGGAGTGTGCGAGAGAGCTTGTGCCGGTGGATTACAGTATTCATTTGACGAAGAAGTTATAATGATGTTGATACTTAAATTATATACTGATGCAGTAAAAATATGATAAGTTTATGACCATTATAGGATAAGTATTAATCGCTACTGCAACTCAATTTTTTTTTCTTTATTGGAGATCAAACAGAAATCAGCGTACGATGATACCAATTTTACAAACAAACAGCTCTCACTTAAACATGTTTTGTATTAAAAAATATGTGTACATTCCAAACCACGTGACATTGTTAAACCACCAATCAAAACTGTTTTATCGAACTTTGACGTACGACGACTTTGACGTCAGCCAATAGAAGCAGAACACTGTCTGCTTCTATTGGCTGACGAACTGTATCACGTGGTTGTTTTGTTTACATTCTTTTAAATGCCCAACAGACTATATATATAGACTCTAGCATTAATACTGTGATTGACAATCGTTTATGAAAAATAATAAAGAAGAAAAAAAACTGTTAACACGAATTGTTGATAAAACATCACATAGGTACCTTAAAAGTAGTAAATGCGCACCAACATGCTATCATATAGAACGTTTTTATTTGTCTAAATTTGTTGATAGTTGTAGGATTATGCGATTAAATAGTGCTATCGTTGTCTTAAATATGTCCGCCGAGGAAAATGACTTGTTGTACTGTGTACAGTCAACCAATTTGAATCCTAGGCCACTATGGACTTTGTCAACGTGACGTTGTAAACCAAATCATAGGGAGTCTCTTACGTTTTGGTTGACAACGTCACTTTAACATAGTCCAAAGTGGCCTAGAAATCAAATTGGTTGACTGTACACATATCTAAGGCGTAGGGGCGGGCGCGCGGAGCCTTACTCTCTACAGTAACTTCTTTAAACTCTGATTAATGATACTCAATAAAAGATAACTTTTCTTGATGTATATATATGTTAAACGAACAGCAAGAATTATAAATCACCGTTAATTCATAGAAAATGAACCATTGTCGAATCCCAGGAGCCCGAGTCACCCGCCGGTGCCCTACAATGTTTAATCTGTGTAAATGTAATGAAAACAGGCTTCCACGGACCCGGAATCAATTTGCAAGCCCGTGGTCTGTGCGACGGTTTTCTCTCCGAATGGATTGCGTACATTCCACCAATTACAACCCGGGATTTTTCCGGGATTCCGTTGTTTCTCTTTTTTGGACATAATTATTCCATTGACATATTCTTTGGTAGTCATAATTTGTAAATCGCTGGAACTGTGAACTTTTCAGAATTTCTGACGTGCAGATAAGGCTAGGTTATGATAGGTTTAATTTAAAAAATAAATAAATCATACCTATCAGTTTCTTAAAAAAATATGTCATAACTTGCAATATTATATGAAAACGGTTCTTTCGTTTGGTTTTCTTGAAAGTAACAGTACAAAACGAAAACGCTTTCAGTGCAAAAAATTCGTCTAGGACTCTAGGCCGTTAATAAATAAAAAAAAAATACAATGGTTATATTTTCATGAAAGTTTTATTATTTCCTAGTTATAATTATTATAACTGTTGAGTTCGGACGCGCTTATGTCTTTTCTATACATATAAAAACTACATTACGTAGCAAGAGTCACGTTTAAAAATATAGACTTAAATATACTCGTATGTCATACACCTTTTTATATGTAATGACTGTACATTGTAAAAACATGATGCATTCCATTTTTGTCTATATGCCTTGCTGTCACACTGGGCAATATGTTCTTAAACTCGCTATTTTTCAAACTTTTCCCGATTGAATTTTCTCAATGTGACACCGATTATACGATAAAAAATAAGGGGTAGCTTAAATCTCGAGAGTCTACAGAGAGAGTATCAACAGATGATATTTTTCAACCCGAAAATTTGCGGACATCCCGAGGGTATTGTGATAAACGTGTTTTGTTTTATGCAAAATAATGTACGACGTCATTTCATTACATTATTCGGCTTTAGCCTAATTCGTCTGCAGCCCGTTGTTAGGCAACGACTACAGTAAGCGGTTTTAAACAATCTAATGCTCCGGTCGCCGACGTAATGTGAACGCGGCAAAATACTCATCAAAAACAAGTAAACCTGGAGACACAGATTACAAGAACAAAATCCCCGCAATTTCATGGTAAGATCTAATAGTTTAAGGTCGAATAGATTTGTTACGGCGTCCTTGTCAATAAATCGTATATTCTAGTGCGGCGGGTATCTGCGAGAGTTGGGGCAGATTTATGACGGTTTGGCGGGGAAAGGAAATTTCCCACACAAAATTGTTTATGATGACCGTAGAGCAGTGGAAGGGAAGCTGAAAGGATGATATAATGGTTTTCATGATGTAAGCAGAATTTCTCAAATTAATTTTAATTTAGTGGTGGTATGCAGGGTCCATCCGAATTTCTACCACCATCTTACACTTCAACTTGCCGCCATCTTTGTCTTCTAGTGCGGGGGTAAGAGAACCGGTGAAATGTTTAGCATAGATGCATTCCAGCTAAGTCCTCGGGGTTGGCAGGTATTTCAGGTCTTGAGCTTCAGTGTTCACACCTGTGACCACCACCTATTACCACCTTGGCCTATGTACTGATTTGCCCTCTTCATACAAAAAGGTGAATCAACAAAACACCCGAATCCAGTATGTGTTTAAAGGATAATGTTGGATTCGTGTAACGGCATGAACCTTAACTCGGCTGAAAATGACACGGTTATTATTAAATGCACTTGAAGGCAGTAAGCGCAGTTAAAAGCTTTTGTCCGGTTTTCCTAACTACCACGTATTCGTGAGGTGTTTTCTGTTGTTAAATAAATATGAGTAGAAGCCGTGTTGTTTTTGCAAAAACGTAGTCGACAGAGACTCTTTGTTTAGAGGTATGTTCCATGATAAAAGTATTTCCTATGTGAGCTGTCTTTTTCACCGCATCAATGAATGTTTGTTCATATTGAACTAACAATGGCGAGGCGCAAAAATTATGTAACTTTGAATTGAAATAACACTAGTAAATAAATAAATAAAAAACCGGCCAAGTGCGAGTCAGACTCGCACACGAAGGGTTCCGTTCCATTATCTATACAACATTATATGTATGTTTACGTTTGTTGTATGGGAGCCCTAATTAAATATTAATTTTATTCTGTTTTTAGTATTTGTTTTTATTGCACAGCAGAAATACATAATCTGTAAAAAAAACAACTGTCTAGCTATCACGGTTCATGAAATACAGCCTGGTGACAGACAGGCAGACGGACAGTGGAGTATATGTAGTCTCAGTAATAGCGTCCCGTTTTTACCCTTTGAGAACAAAGCCCTAACAAAGGAAAACATAAAGAGATACATTATTTTCCAATGGTTTAACTTGAAGTTGACGTGATAAATACGACTACATTTGTGTAAGAAACTTACACAAAAAAACGAGTAAGTAAGAAAAGAAGATACAACAAAAGAAAATAAGATAATCGTAAAGTTCCGTGGTCCGGCAACCTTTTTAGCAAAATCATTCGATTGAACGAATATCCAGTAGGGCATAAAGATCTGCTATCGTTTCAACTTCCAATCTCTTTGAGGAATAATAAATATAAAGGGCGCATGCAATGACTGCGACAAATGAGGGACCCGAGGAATTTGGAAAAAAGTAGCCTTTGGTATGCTATTGAGCCACGACGAGGACGCGTGAGGGATGTGGTCAGTTTGTCTCTCATTTAATTAGCGTTATAACTTCCGAGTCTAGGGCCACGTTAAGGTACAGTCAACAGCATAAATAAGAGACCATTTATGTACCTTATCGCTTTCAATCGTTTCACAATTTTTTATAACATTTCAAACACTACGTTAAACTGACAAAGTACATAAATGATCGCTTATGCTGTTGACTGTACCTATCTATTTATCGTAATGCTTTAGCAACGTAATGCTTTAGCAAACGAATCCCTAAACTCGCCAACTATTTAATAGGTATCTAAGTTTATAATTAAGTCGTATCATTCCGAAGTTTCTATTAATAGCTTCAATAAAGCTGTATCTGCCTGTATTTGAATGAACTAAAACCGCTGAAATAAGCTTCATGCATACATTTCATTGGTATTTGCCGGCGAAATAGGCCTCTTCCACGTCAGCGCAGTTATCACTTCATTCATATAGCATATATGTATACTCAAATGCGGTGGCTCGTTTATAGCCTTCAATTTCCTCTGCGTGCCGCAAAGCTGTCTGCTATCGTGCAAATAAAATCAAAACTATAAATCGTAATAGTTGCTCGCTGTCCGTAGGTTCCAAGTATACATGTATTGCATTATATGCAAACAGCAAAACGTTCCAGTCCCGAATGCTAAGCGTGTAGGTACTTTGGCTAGTTAGTGCAATAATAGCTACTGTTACAACAGTAGGTACCTAGTGTTCTTAATTGCTCAAGTAATCCGGTAGATTACGGCAATGCGACGGGAAGTGTTCACGTTAATATCCATACGTTAATGCTGCTTAATGATATGTTAGGATTAGTGACGGTTTACACGGTATGTATAAGGAACCGCATCACGAGGTTCAATTTATTATTAATGATTTGAGTAACAGAGGAAAATATAGTTCAACATACACGATTACAGGCACATAAAGGGTGTCCCAGAACATGACTTTTAAAAAATACGGCACGGGAAAGCGCCTTTTTTAGCGGACCAGAATATATTTTTATTTTTTCTGTATGTTAATTAGTTTAGGAGATGTCCCGTACCTTGCAACCTACATTGGTCAAATTTCAACAAAAAACGTCTATTTACATATCAGAACTGTCTAATTTAAGCTCTGAGCATTTTGGGCTGGTTGCAAAATTTATCCAAAACTAACTTCTGCCCGCGATTTCGTCCACGTAGATTACGATTGTTAGTATGCCCTCGGGAACTTTTAAATTTTCCGGGATAAAGAATAGCCAGTACCTTTTAATCAAAAACTTAATTTTCGGAGTGTTGTACTCAGGACTTTCGATTCTTGCATAGATATTTTGGAATAAACGACACGTTGACGCAATAAAACTGCCGCGAGGGATAATATTTTCACAAGATAATTAATTAAACGTAAAATAATCATAACTACTTATAAATCTTGATTTTGAAGAATAAATAGTAACGATGATACTACCTCGACACTTATTTCCTACAGGTCCGATAAGTACTCCGCTTACCTGTAACAATTAAAAATAATACTATAACGACGGTCTCAATATAATTTAAAGTAGTACGAGCACCTATCCCATAAATATTTCTTCAGAGTGAGAAACAGTTTGTTTATAAGCTATCTGTATTAAGGCGGTAAATGGAGCATCTGCACAATCCCTTCGTTCGATGAAGAAAGTTTAACTGGGTTTTTGGAACGTCACGTAAATTAAACTTGTGCTGCATGTCTGTCGCATAAATTCTAAGCGATGTTCGAGGTGGCTCCAGTTATTTCATTAGGGGATACCGTGAGTTTTAAAGCCTCGGAACAAAGTATTACCCCCGGGAAATTTGCCCGGGTAGTGATAGTATGCTTACAAAACGTCCCATTATACACTAAATTGGTATATATTACCCCTGATAGAGGATGGACCGATGATTTTAAACATGTGCTTTTGCAACAATGAGGAATATATTCACGGTTAGAACGGGACTTACCTAGTTTTATTACGTTAAAGAGAAAAGGATCAAAGACCTAATTATATTTCGAGCAGCGCTCAGGGAAGACGCTCGTAATTGTGAAAGGTAAATTGTATTCGTGACAATTTATAATGGACTGCGACTTGAGCTTTTACCTCCATCTCTTTTAAAAGAACCACGTTTAGAACAAGATTTTTGACGTGACCCTTATTAATATGCATTGGGTTTGTTACAACAATAGACTGCTTTTTTATGGCATCCATTAAGTATTTACCTACAATTCCATTTTCGATTGCCTATGCAAAGTGGGTCACGGGGTAATAAAATATACATATACAAGGCTACTGGCAATTTCCCGATTTGTAATTTTAAATGTGCCAAGTTAACATTTATTCGCCTTGTGATGTAGTATGTCGACAACAAATGTTTAGCTTTTGTATGACGGGCAATTTTTGATTCGTCCACCAAATTGGGAGCACTAGTAACGGTGCTCGGCCAGTCGGAGAAGGAATTAATTACCAATTTATTTTGCCCCTTGCTCGGCCCACTGGCTTTGTTCGCTTATTACACAATTCCCTATCGATTGCCGACATGATAGTGGTGGGACCAGGCATTATTAGAAGGGTCAGAAATGTGAAGATAATAATAGTTAAGTAAGGCAATAAAGAGTAACAATTGTTTTTTGCATAGTGATAAGAATATCTCATTGATCATAATACCCATCTAGTGATGCTTGGTGATAAGTTGATAACATAGCGATTTACCTAACAAAAGTAAGGAATATACGTCTCGTGACCGGTTCGACGTGAAAAAGCACGCCACGTCAGTTATAATTAAAATAATATTTAAACATACATAGCTAAAATATACTAAAATACTGGTAGATTACGGGCCTGTTGTTTACCATTTACGTAAAATTGTTATCCCGTGTTTCAAATTGTAACTCTCTGTAGACTGCGATAAAGAGTAATGTATTGTAGCGAGTAGGTAATATGGACCAGCAGCTGTCAAACTTCTGAATTTAATTCACCATTTCTCTAGCTAGGCTATATGGAATAGAACGCTAGTGACTATAAATTTAGAAAGTTGGTAGGTTGTATAAATGTGCCTACAGTTCTTAAAAGCATCCATCTCAAACTTTTAGAACGGGAAGCAGCCACACTCGCTATCTAGCCAGTGTTAGAAACGAAGTTTCTAGTGGGAACAGTGTTCGCACTTGGCTATGAGGAGAGCTCCGGCCGGATCCTCGGCATAAACCACTCTCCGAAGTTGCAAACACCGTAAATTTCCAAGTGTCGAAGTAAAATCAATTGGGAACTAAATATAAGCCACACAGAAGTTAAGGTGTAATTAGAGCAATTTGTGTGGCGCTAATCGTGTTTGGGATCCTTGTTTGGAAACGGATACGAGTGACGCACGGGCTTCGCGCAAAGCCTCGCCGCCAGAGCAGAGCGGACTTGTGTTGTGGGTGACATTTAGAGTACACCAAAAACCTACATACTGCAGGGTATTTGTTCTGCCAAGAATAAAAATATGGAAGCGACGAAGGCCTTACGAATATAAGTTTTCATGACATAATTGTCGATATTAGAAGCCCGTTTATATGGGATAAAGAATGTAGAAAAAATCGGAGCGTTGTTTGAAGTAAAATTAGTATCATGATCTATTTGTACCACTGCTTTTTTTTGTTGCCAATCTACCTGTAACTACTTCAAATTCTTTCATATACGTTTTTTAAAAACTCTTGTCTCCGACCAAACTATCATCCTTACTTGTATGCCTGTTTTGAATATCGTTTATTTATCAAACTAAAGGGGTCTTTTTAAATTTCAACCTTTAAGATAACATTAAAAGCATTTTTTTATTTTTGCTTGTTACAAGCAACTTGCATTTCAAAGAAGAACGAACCAACAATCTTATTTGAAGCGACATCGATTATCAAATCTAAATTTTTATATTGTGTGTTGACGTATAACAAACAGAAAAATAAACCAAACCGCCCTAAAAGAGCAATTAAACTTGGCTTCCAAACGCCCACTTCACAGGCTTTGTAAACTTAAATTTCTTGGACGAGCCAACCTTCAGCCAACCTTAAATTAATGTTACATGAACAAACTGTAAACGTTTTAGTTTAACTTTACTGTTCATTGGGGAAATTAAGTAACTGTTTTATTTTACTCGGATTTGAATAATAAATGCAGTTCAATTACTGAACCTGAATTTTGAATGCGAACCTTACTGAATTAAACTGTTCGAAACGGTGAAAGACAGCTCCTTTGAAACGGTGTAAGAGGAATAATAATAGTCCTAAGAAGTTTCATTTCCCACGACCTTCGTGCTTCGGGCTTCCGTGCTTGGCTTCCTTCCAGAGCGCACTCATACCGACGAATGAAAATATCCAAAAGAGCCTTTTGAATTTTCATGGTGGGATATTTATTTTAAGTATTTGGACAGATTATTTCTAAATCGAACCGATTTGGTCATTCCGCGTGGTTAGACCGAGGATATAATAATAATATACTGTTTCATTGAGTCTTATATTTGTGTCTTGGAGTTGTGACTAAGTTGTTTATGCTCTTTAATAATAACAAAATACGACCTTTAACAACCTTTTGTTTGACTTTGGCTCAAAGCAGATTAATTATCCGAGCGCATAAGATAAGATGTTAAGCTAGTTTCCTGAAGTAGAGGGGTACTTTTGCTGTAAATAGCATCCATTGACGGGAGCAGTGAGCGCGGTGCGGTGCGGGGGGCCGGGCTAAAAATAGACGACCGCCAGTAGGACAAGGCCAGGCTCCCGGGGCGCCTTCACCCGGATCGCAGGTACGGCTTAGAAACATCCTTGTGATTAATCCCAGCGTATTTGCGACCCCGGCCGAGTGTCAGCTTAGGCGCACTTAGCGTAAATCTGAGTGGCTCTTGACAGTTCACGTTAACGAATGCTCAAATACCAAAGTCAACATAACTGCGCCCCGCCGCCGATCACAAAATTAACAGCCCTCGTGCTCGAGTAATATTTTGAAGCCATTTAACGATGAATCACTATTAGAACGCTGAAAACGGAAATATGATAATACATCATGGTACCGCATGGATTTAATTACGCCCGTGCCGATAATTAACATTGCGTGTTACGTTATGTAAATTTAACCTAAATTTTAGTACTAACTTATATTCCAGGTATTTGTTAAACTAAGACGAATCATAAAACGTTGATTCATGCTACATTTAAGGTAAAAATATCGTTTATGTCACCCTGAATTACAATTTCGTTGTTGATTTTACATATAAACACCTTGATAATTAAACCCTCCTTTATGGGAAGGGCTTTTCTTTCTGTATGGGATTCACTAGCTCAGCGGCGCGGCACTCGGCATGGGCAATTTCATATTACGGTGAAGGAAGCCGTAAATATCGTGAGTGGCGTGATTTGGGTTCAAATAGCCAAGGCGGCTACTGAGCTAGTTTACATCGCAGCAGGTACCCCGCAGTTGCGTCGCACGTAAATACTTATATTATGTACCTTCATGGATATTGTTCATGATGTAATCTGTAGTTGTTACGTATTATAGGTATTTTTAAAGTTAATCTACATAAACTTTGAACATATTTAATTGAAACTTATTATTTTGGATCCGTATTATCGTTTTGATGCTTGAATATTCCAAAGCATAATTTCGAAGTGCCTCTGGAGGAATTAGTTGATTTGTCATGAACACATTAACACAAACAAAACTCCATAAAAAAACACGTCAAAATCATAACAACCAAATATGTACTGATAGAGATCCGATCTGGTAATTAAGATGTGACCATGCTTATATATGTACATATATTATTAGATGGTTAATAATCATTAAACAATTCTCTAAAATGGTATTACTTACGGTAATCCGCAACTGGAATGTTTCATCTCAGTGAGTGGGCGGCGTGATGCTCTCCTTCCCTCCAACCCTTTTTAATTATGCAGCCGTTATTCTTCCCGTGACTCATTATACGGATAAAAATAGAATGTGGGATGCATCTACGGGAGGGGTCAACAGCCGCCGTAAATCATCTGCCTCAAAATTAGTATCTTAACTGAAGTAATAAACTGGTTTTACGAGTAAGATGGCACTACGCGTCGCGAAACTGGGCAACTAAAATAATAAATTAAACCGTAAGTAAATTCTGTCTAACAATTCGGTCTCGCGTTGCGTCAAAGCGCATCTTTTGACTCTGTCGTAAATGAATGCTTTGTTGTAAAGAAAAAGCTTGGTTAAATTTAAATGTGAGTGCTAATTACGAAAATCTGCATCAGTTGGAACGTTGTCCACGAGTCCCGCGGCGCCGGCGCCGGCGCCCGCGCGCCCGCCAGCTTGTGGGTGAGAACAATGTTTTAAGCAGATGGAAATTTAATTCAATGACTCTCGTAATTTTAACGACATTTATTTTCCCTTTCTGAATTAAAACATGCCCTGAGAACGCTGTTAGTCTGACATGGCTTATTTATATTCAAGGAACGCTTACAGACGAGGACTATAAACAGACAACTTGTTTTACAATATTGTATGTAGAAACAATTTTGTTTCAGACTACTTTAAGTTAATGATATACCACGCACTGTAGTTACAGTCACTCCAAGTGAATTTTGAGACCGTAGCTTCTGTCTTTATTAGGATCAATCATACAAAATCAAAATGAAATGGTCATCGTCATATTACATACATACATAAATGAACTCACGCCTTTATTCCCAGAGTGGGGTAGGCAGAGCTACAGAATTTCCAACAACTATAAAAACTTTTTGATAATTCTGTAACCAGATATCATATTCTTCTTCTTCTTCTTCTTAGCGTGTCGACGGCATGTCATATATGAGCTGACCAATATTCCGCCACGCGAACGGCATTGCTAGTGGCGTCATACAGTTCCTGCCGCGTGCAGGTGTCGGGGCACGCGGGGCAGTGCAGGAGATGCGTCATGGACTGTGGTGAGGCGCCGCAGCTGCAGCGGTCGTCGGCGGAGTAGCCCCACTTTACCAAGTTTTCTCGGCATCTACCGACCTGAGCGCGCAGTCTGTTGAGCGACTTCCACGTGCGCCACGGTAATGAATGACCCGGAGGAAGTCTCTCCACAGGCGGAACAAAGGTCGACAGAGAATGTTCCTCCTCCCACAGGCGGGAACGGGCAATTGGGGCGTTGATGACGGGAGATACACAGCCGAGGAAGCTTTTGCGACTTTTTAACCGACTCGCTGCTGCTTGACGTCCATACAGAGGGTGACGCTCATCCTGCTCCTGGCGGCACTTCTCAACAGCAGCAGCCACGTTCCTTCGCACCACCGGTGGTGCAATGCCGGCCAGCGGATATAGCATCTGGGTCGGAGTCGGCTTGAGGCAGCCTGTGATGATCCGACATGTTTCGTTAAGTGCTACATCCACTAACTTTGCATGAGCCGAGCGGCTCCAAACTGGGCATGCAAACTCGCCTGAAGAGTAGCACAGAGCGAGGCCCGTCGTACGCAGAACTTCAGGTGAAGCTCCCCATAGTGAGGTTGTGAGGCGTCGCAGCAGGTTATTGCGGGCGAAGACTTTCTGCTTAGTATTCACGCAGTGCTTTCGGTAGGTCAGTGAACGGTCCAAGGTAATGCCAAGGTATTTGGGATGACTATTGTGAATAATGGGAATACCTCGCCATAAGATGTTCAGTTTACGCTCAGCTGTACTGTTACGAAGATGAAAAGAGCATGATTCCGTCTTAGAAGGGTTGGGCCTCAATGCGTTCTCCCTGTAATAGCAGTCCAACTCTTCCAGACATATGGACAGACGTTCTTCCACCTCTTCAAACGTCTTGGCTTGTGCAGCCAAAGCCAGATCGTCTGCGTAAATAAAATGGTTGGTATTGAGGGTCTGAGGTTGGTCGTCTGTATAGATGTTAAATAGCATCGGGGCCAAGACACTGCCCTGTGGAAGGCCGTTCTTCGGAGCCCGCCATCTGCTTTTTCCTGACGGGATATGCACCTGAAACCTTCTGTTGTGAAGTAACTCGCTAAGGATGCTTACGAACTTCTTGTCTCCAGTAATTACTCCCACCTTCCAAAGTAGTCTCCCAAGGTTGACCGTGTCATAAGCCACCGACAGATCCACAAACACGACACCCGTCACGTTGCCAGTTTCAAACCCATTCTCTATGTGCTGAGTGAGATTTAGGACTTGGCTGCAACAGGATTTAAAATGATGATAATTAGGAAAATCGATAGTTTCTTTTACACCAACAACGCTAACGTAATTAGGTGCTCGTAACATTGACAATTTAGTCAATGTATACACTTTTTTAAACGTTAATTTTGAATTCGTTCTCATTGAAGACACTGTCTTTTCAAGAGCACGAGCAAGTTTTCACTTGTTGTAAGTGTAAGAATACATCAAATGCCACTTTCCAGCCACCAGTGATGCTTTAACACTAAACAATAGCACCAGAACTGCACTTGCGTCTGCGGGCTGCGAGAGGCTCCGAGGTGTGAAGAGCAGAGAGCGCTAACTGCGCCGCATCCCGCCTTTGTTCCGCAAGAGCTCGCATAAACTTGAATGGACCTATTCCGTAACGCTTATTCACGACCAGTGAGCGTCCACTATATGTTAATGATTGGATTTGCAGAAACTGTTATTTACAGTTACAATAGTGTAGTATGAATAGTGTGAATAGTAGTTTCGCGGTCATTAGAAGTAAAAACTGAATAGATTTCAAAACAGTTGTGAATGTATCCTTCGTCTGCGACTTTGCAAGGCCCATCTCAGGGTCGGCTCAATTTGTTGACAACCTAGTACTGTCTAGTCGGGTCCATCCACTAGCATTCCTAAGAGACCTTCAATACATTACCGCATCTATCATGGGGTAAAATAGTATAGTGGAGTTCCGAGGAACTATTTGTAATTAGGTACTGCATGCGGCTAGTTTCCTTCACCGTACAATGCCGGTCTTTCTATCCTCACCACGTCGATAGATGGTAGTCTACCACTGCGAGTTTTATGGAACTAGCTAATTGTGGCCGCTACGCCTTGGTGACCTTTGTAACCTCCACATCATACTAATATTAAAAGCGCGAAAGTTTATGTGTGTGTGTGTGTTAGTTTGTAAGTTCTTCAGGTTGCAACGGTTGGACGGATTCAGATGAAATGGAGATAGCTTGTACACTGGATTAACAAATAGGCAAATTAAAAAGTTCCCGAGGGAATAACGATAATCGAAATCTACGCGGACAAAGTCGCGGGCAGCAGCTAGCAAATTGTGGTCAAAATAGGTCGTGCATTAACTCACTTTAGTAAGAATAAGGAAAACCATATTGTCTGGTTGAATAATGCAGGATACAGTGAGCAGAAAAATGTTATTGATAAGCAAAGCGAGCAGCGCCGCTGGAAGCCGCGGTGTGATAAATATCGTGTTCCCCGAGCACAGCCAGATAAGGGAGTATGTTAATTTTCTCAGTGCAACATTTTTCAGCTTTACTTGGCTTTACTTACATACGAGTATTGTCTATCTATGTCAGCCAATGTTTTTACTGGGTCCAAGACTTTTGTATTAGAGTGAGTATTAATTGCGGTTTACTAATGTTTTACCAAGTCATCATTTGAACTATAGATATAATTTTACAAATTTCATTTCGCAAAGAAATATTTCCCTCCGCATTATTTTACATTTTCATGTGTTTTAAAGACTAACCTAAACCTAAATTATTTAATAAGCCCATGTCACCTTTGTAATATTTTATTACAGTAACGTGTTTACACACACACATACATACATATATTATAGCCCTGATCATGTTCAGAACACTTGAAAAAGTCTCTTAACATTTGAAGACGTACACTTGATTCAATTCAAAGTAAGAATTCACTACAAGATTAAATAAATCTAAGTTCAGGGGGCCTAATATGGCTGCGTTTATCTCGTCATAAATTTTGGATTAGGCATCCGTCACCTTCTGACAGGTAAATAAGTACACGTATCAAAAATTGACGGATGCTTTATCCACAGTTGACACGCTATACCGGGTGTGACATAAGGAAACCGAATAATTTTAACAGCGTATTCCTGAGGTTGAAGGAAGTAAAAAATTTGACATGAACCCAGATCGAAATATGTTTTTTTTTATCCACCATGGAGTTGTAATTAAGTCTCTAGTACAAAACACGCTTATGATAAAAGTAAAACTCATATTATTATTTCGACCTGGGTTCATTTAACATTTTCTGCTCCTTACGACCTCAGGAATACGAGGGCTGCTACTTAGGTAACCGGAATCCAGGATTCCAACATTTTTAAACGCTATATCTGACCTCCATGGTAAAATTTTAACTTTTTTTAATACTGGCCGCTATATATTTTTTTTCTTATGTACGCTAGTCTTTTGTTTTTGGCGGGTTTAAATTTTAATCTCGCTGCAAGAATGGAAGTCACTCGTGAAAATATTCGTGCTATGATTTATTACGATTTTCGGCGTGGTTTAACGCAACAACAGTGCATAGATCAACTAACTTCGACTTTTGGTGATGAAGCTCCATCCAAAACTACTGTGTATCACTGGTTTAGTGAGTTCAATCGTGGACGTAGTATGCTCAGGGACGAAGTTAAGGATGGTCGCCCGAAATCGGTCGTTGTACCACAAAATATTGAAGCTGTGCGAAAACTTATAATGCATGACCGTCATGTTACGTATCGCGAGATAGAGGCGACTATAGGCATATGTATGACGAGCATTAATAAGATATTACATGAACACTTAGCTGTGAAAAAAATTTGTTCGCGTTGGATCCCGCACAACTTAACTAAGGATCAAAAAGAGGCTCGCGTCGAATGGTGCAAGGAAATGTTGAAAAAATATAACCGTGGTGACTCAAAAGCTGTTTATAATATCTACACAGGTGACGAATCCTGGATCTATGCGTATGATCCCGAAACTAAACAACAATCAACGGTGTGGGTGTTTCAAAATGAGCCGAACCCTACGAAAGTAACTCGTGCAAAAAGCACCTTGAAGCAAATGGTGGCCTGCTTTTTTGGTATTAATGGCCATGTGGCTACAGTGCCCCTAGAGAATCGTAAAACGGTTAATTTGGAGTGGTACACGACCATTTGTTTGCCGGAAGTATTTGAAAAAATACGGAAAAACAACCAGCGACGGAGAATCATTCTGCACCATGATAACGCCAGCTGTCATACATCACGTGAAACGACTCGATTTTTGGAAGGTCAAAATATAGAATTAACGGGTCATCCACCTTACAGCCCTGATTTGGCACCCAATGATTTCTATTTATTTCCAAATGTAAAGAATAAATTACGTGGTCAACGATTTTCGACCCGTGAAGATGCCGTCGACGCGTTCAGACAGCACGTTTTGGAGATACCTCAGTCAGAGTGGAAAAAGTGCTTTATAAATTGGTTTCAACGTATGCAAAAGTGCATCGATTATCACGGAGAATACTTCGAAAAACAATAAAACCATATTTAGCCATGTACGTTTGTTTATTTTTTCTATTCCGGTTACATAAGTAGCAGCCCTCGTACCTTGTTAAAATTAATCGGTTTCCTCATGTTACACCGTGCATAGACGCAGCCATGACAGGCCCGCAGCATGTTAATTATTATGTTTAATAACGTTACGAATTAGAACTACTGTTTTGCGTCAGTTCCAGACAGCGTCCGTCTAGTAAATAGTTAATTAAAGTCGGTGGGAGTAACACAAATGAAACCGGTACATAAATAATAATATCGCACCCGCCGCCACCGACTCCGAGATAAACCGCGAACACACAGCCCCGAGTCAATTATATTACACTAAGGGCCTGTTTCACAATCGACGAGATTTATATCTACCATTTAAAGTTGGCTCTCTCCTTGTCTATTTTTAAGTGTAAGAAAGAGAAAGGCCAAAACTTATCTGTCAAATACGCTTTACTTGTCGATTGTGAAACAGGCGGTAACAACAGAGAAATTTGCATTAAAATTAATCACGAACACCGTCTATATACTCTTCACCTTCCACTAGTAAGTTATTGGAGCAAAGTTACAAAACAAAAAACGTTTTCGTAACTTCTAACGGGACTTCGCGAACAAGATGGGATCCCGAAAGACAAATGGGGTCGGATAAGGCGTTTAGTTTAGCAATACAATACACTGCGGACCGACTAAAAAAGTACGCCTCAAGTTGTGTTCGGGACAATCTTACAATAAATCATTGAGTAAAGGTTAAGCGAGGGTTTGTGCAAAAAAGGACGGAGGCTGGGTTCATGTAACGAGTTACACTAATTAAGCGCACCTGGGGCCTAATATGAGGCCCGCTGGGCTCTATTCCTAGCGATGCCGATGAAAACCATTTGGCATTTGACCTGTTACGGTATTGTTTTGACGTCAGCCACCATTAGTGTCAAGTAAATACAACGTTGACAATACGATAACAGATCAACGACGATATGATTTTTAGCGCCTAAAATACCGGCCCTGGAGAACTTATGAGTGCGAGTCGGACTCGATTATGGATTTATCTATTTTTTATTACGAAATCCACCGTTATAACACAAATTCTGTTAAAACACGGCTATCTATTCCGATAAAATGTAGACGTCTTTTTAAAGTTATGATAAACTTTTTTTACGTGAAAAAGGAGGCAGGCGAGCTAGCGATTCACCTGATGGTAAGTGATGATCGCAACCCATAAACAAGAGGCATCGCAGGTGCGCTGCCGGCCTTTGAGGAAGTAGGCCTTGAGTGAGTAGGCTCGTTTATTGAAGGCCTCAAGTCATATTGGTTCCGAAAAACAGACGCCGAGGGCTGATTCCACATAGATAAGGTGAGTGGCAAGCCATTGAAAAACTATCGGAAAGACGTAGAACCAAGGCTTTGTAATAGGGTCTTGTTTGGCAAACTTTGGGTACGGAACCCTACAAATTGGCAACATTTCTTTATGTAATTGTGAGGCTGAGATAACAATAGTGCGACTAATTATCCGGTTAGTGTCAGTGTGCCGGCGCAGCTGGCTGCCGCCGCGCGCT
Source organism: Acleris laterana (assembly GCA_963966035.1). Taxonomy (NCBI): domain Eukaryota; kingdom Metazoa; phylum Arthropoda; class Insecta; order Lepidoptera; family Tortricidae; genus Acleris; species Acleris laterana. The sequence goes on from OZ014440.1 coordinate 11,917,278, forward strand.
GGCCGTATGCTAACGAGCCCGTGCCTGCGCCGTAATGAGTCCCCGCGGCTACGAGTTACGAGCTACGCCGTAGCGCCGTAGCACGCTGTAGCCTGCACATTCTAAATGCAGAGGTAGTAACGCGATTAATTAATTATTAGAGTTCTAATCTGGGTTATACTTAAGCCATGCTAATATTATACGATATGGCGTAAACTCAGTTAACTCTGTTCGACGCTTGCAACAATATGGAACATACAATGTTGCTGCCGTTTAATTAATTTGTACCAAAAAGTACTCGTGAAGTCCATATTGCTTTTAACATGTTATCGTATTATTTTTAACTCGTCCGCTTTTAGTAACAGCTCGATAAATAAGAACTATCGTAACGTTTGCGATACGATAACATGTCAAAAACAACAAGGTTTCCCCGAGTGCCGGACTATTGTTGCATGCCCAAATATTAACCCGACTGTAGGGTGGTTGAAAGGCTATATTCGTAATTATAATTATTTCCGGTGTTAGAAGTTAATTTGTCGACTTCCACAATTTCCACTCACGCACTCTACAGTACGAGTATTTATTAGGGAAAACCCACCACACTGTTAAATTAAAACATTTATTTTACTTATTCAACAGCTGTTAATTAATGCATTTAATAATGTAAATCAGAGATATTGCACAGTAATTGTTTTATCGCATACCTGATTGTCTGTAATAAAATAATATTGTAATGTGTTAATGTTGCTGATTATCAGTTGAACATTAGATTACCCGACTGCGGGAAAGCCCGAAAGCCCGGAAAGGAGGGTTATGTGTTTGACCTGTATGTATGGATGTATGTCCGTTCCTATGTTATTTTGATAAATTACAGGTCATTAGATTTCTCTTCACGGCGAGAGTGTCACTGGGTACAATAATACTTTTAAAAAAAACAATCGAATTCTATGTCTTTTTTATGTTTTCATAATTCAGACATTTATTACAATATCCATCTTTAATAATCCATAATCAGGGTACATAATTGAGATATTTATTATATTTCCATCTTTGTAAACATTATGATCGCAATAAAGTATTGAGTATTGAAGTATCAAAACATGCAGTCATATTTTTACAGCTGGCTTTTTGTTTAGTTATGTTAAAGATGCGTAGTTTAATTTTGATATTAATACAACCTGCATTTCATTAATATCATTAACCATCGCATTTTATTTCTATCACATTAGTTTGACGTGTATTGATGGAGAGCCCGCAGGTTACCTGGCCGTAAGCGATCCTCTGAATTATTCATCATAGAGCATAGTAACTCGACTCTAACCTAATTTACTTTAAAACATCTCTGACAAACGGCAAAAACGTAGGGGTCTGGCAAGAATGATTAAAGTTAACGATGTTAGGATATCGCTATAGAATATCAACACAGATGCAGTAGATGTACTTAACTTATTTTGAATTGCTGTTGACATGTTATCGTATTATTTTCTTCTTAGCCGTCAAGTTACTGGCAAGTAAATAAGAGCCATCATAACATTCATAACTTATATATTTTTATAAATTGCAAGAGTTTTGCATCTAGCTGAAAGCATACACAGATTTAAAAATATTGTATACGTATTTTTAAATCTCTGCAGAAACTCTAGCAATTTATATCGTACTAGCAACCCGCCCTCGCTTCGCTTCGGTTTATGTGAGTATGATATATAGCCTTCCTCGATAAAAGGGCTATCTGACACTGAAATATTTTTTCAAATCAGACCAGTAGCTCCTGAGATTAGCGCGTTCAAGTAAACAAACAAACAAACTCTTCAACTTATAATATTAGTGTAGATATATAACAACGATATAAGTAAACATGGAATGTTAAGGATGTTTCACCAAAAAACTCCTAGTGTAAAAACAAAAAAACGACATTACTTTTTATAAATCACTTCTAAAGAAACAATTCTTAAAATAAGCGAGAGTTAAAAAGTAATTTGGTACAGAACAAAAGAATCTTGATACTTTTTAGAATATTTCTACCGTCCCCGGAGATTTAAAAACCGCGTTTAAATACGCACAGCGGGACCATGCTGGGGGGTTTGGCTTATATTATGTTAATGTAATCTTCTGGTTTGATTTAAAGTAAATAAGAGCTAAAGTTGACAATACCACAAAGGCAATATGTAAATCAGAGGCAATATTTGACGCGTTATCGTATTGTTCTTAATCGGCCGGCATTGTCAAGTAAATGAGAGCTATCAAGAGATTTAAAATACGGAAACACGTCAAAAATAATAACCTTCAACCGTGTAGGATCTTAGTCCATGTGGTTCGTAATCATAAGTTGGTTTTGGTCTCGCTATCTCAATACAGACAAGAGATATGTATTCATATATGTATAAGTATACTAGCTTCTGCCCGCAACTTCATCTTTTGATTATCGTCATTCCTTCGGGAACTTTTAATTTTTCCAGGATAAAAGTAGCCTATGTATTACTCTAGTGTATAAGCTATCTCCATTCTAAATCTCATCCAAATCTGTCCACCCGTTGCGTAACAAAATAGCACACACGCACACACACACACACAAACTTTCGCGTTTATTATATTAGTAGGAAGTGGATAAATAGGTACGTATATACAGGTCGATTCACAAGAGTTGGCACGAATGGATTGAACGAAAGTAATGTGACCTATCATTGTGTGAGTGCCGTCCTTTGAACCGACGTTCGAATTTCAAACCGAAAACCTGTCACTATTTTACACAGTGGTATACGCATTCACTCATTCAATCAATTCGTGCCAGCTCTTGTGGATCGACCTGTACATACATACAAGCATACTTTTATAATACATACATGTACGTATACATATAAGTAAATCTGAAAACCATCGCACTTCTTCTTGGGCAGGAAATCCTGTTAACTTTGTTCGGATTCTCTTTTCTTGCAAAACACAGACAGTATCATTGTTATTTCTATTTTAGATAATGAAGCTCGCTAAAGCAGTTAAACCGAAGTATTCAACGGTATTCAAACAACCTCATTATCTTAAAAATTTCTTCCCGGCCTATCTTTTTAAAACGAAATGAAAGCCGTTAAAATGCGGATACTTGATTATGTTTATTATAATGGAACGTAAAAAGCAAGTGCGCTTGTCGTTTATGTCTTTTGGAATATTAAATTTGATTACAAGGCCGCATCTTTATTCAAAAATAGCAGTTTATGGCTCTTGGAACCACGCGATGAGACCGGTGCGATGAAGGTCAATAAAAATAATAAATAAACCCTTTACAACTAACAAAGTGTCCGCTTTATTTTTTTATTTTTTCATCTTTTACGCTAACGCTGGCGTGAGTTAAAGGTTGCCTTTACCGAGTCTACCTGCGGGCTTAGTATGGGTGCCTCTAGATCGCGTGTCAAATGTGGATAAAGCATCCGTCACTTTTTGACACACGTACTTATTTACGTGTCAGAAGGTGACAGATGCCTTATCAAAACTTTGTCACGCAATAAACGCAGCCTTATTAGGCCCTCTGTTCACCAAATGTTGGTTTTGCTCATTCTATCCAAGACCAAAGAGGCACCACCTCTCTTCCTTCTCATTTATAGCTACTTCCTGATATTTGTAATCGCACTGTTACGCTAAGTAAAGTACTATGATAAAATAGTAAAGTTAAAAAGTAAGTTTAGAAACTGGAACTCTCGATTAAAGAGAAGTTTTGTTCACTTTGTAGTAAATTATAAGAGAATTAAAAACATGACCTTAGTGGTTTTCGCGAGGCGCCGCGCAGTCGGGGCTCGTGGCAGGCAGCCAACAAGCCAGCTTACGGTCCGAAAGGACGCTCCCACTTAGACAGGGAGACCACTGTAGAACACCTTAGGTCATGCGTTACAACATTTTTTATGACATATTACAAATGACGCCTATCAAGGTTCTAATTTAATAAAATCCTTATTATTAAAGCAGTCACACCGATAGTGAGTGATGACAAGTTTAAACTTAAATTTCAATTAATCCCTAAGCCAACTATTTTGCAAAATAAACCTCGTGGATCCTCGTGTGGTTGCCGGATTAGAATAGTGCCACACCAAGTCTTCCCGTGGATGACGTAGAAGACGACTAAGGTAATAAAGGCGTGTAGTACTGTTAGGCGATGGGCTTGCAACCTGTCACTAATACACTGGTAAACATCTTCGCCTAAGTGTGCAAAATGTGGTTACAGAATTATCAAAAAGTTTTTATATTTGTTGGAAATTCTGTAGCTCTGCCTACCCCACTCTGGGAATAAAGGTGTTAGTTTATGTATGTAACCTTAATAAATTGACAGCCCTTTTCCTAATTGCACATTAAAGTAAAATGTTTTTTTTAACATTATCCATAATTTGTAAGGTGGTTTTAAAAATACTTATTTAGGCAGGTAAAGAATTTCGCTTTAAGACAAAAAAAAAACCGCATAAGAGACGGAATAGAGAAATAAATTGTGTCATTTAACACTGTCTGGCAACAAAACACAGATAGTCATGCTTTCAAGGCGCTCACCAAGGCGGACAATTAGAACCCCTTTTTTGATAACGGGTGATCACGTATTTTCATTTTTATTTATTTATAATTTGTGCATATTAAAGGGTAATAAGAAGTGTGAACTGTAAAGATGCATTAATTATCCATTGTACTATTAAGTAATACTCATCATTTTATTCTTGATCTATGTCTATAACATTAGAATCCTAGTCCCACTGCAAGAGATTGTATATGTACTAGAATAAAACCACAATTTTAAATAAACAGCCGCCTCTCAGTCTATCTTCCTTGGCTATTTGTTTCGGGGCGGCGGTCACAGACGCGATATCTCGACTACGCCCGTATAAAAGTCCAAGGTTAAGAGCAATTTATGCTGAAAGGATGTTTTTCGACTGTTCTACTCTCGATCAAGGACAGGAAACCAACAGTATTTTCTAGTCTAGATAAAATATCAATACTTTGTTCGGTTATTTCGCTATCACAATACCTTCTTAATAAGTTTTTTTCGCATACAATGTTATTCAGACGTAAGAAGAGCGTACGCCAGAAGTACAGTGGCACCCTCATTACTATTATTGTGTTTTCTAATAAACTAAAGTCTTTCTTGTAATCAGACGGTATTTTTTTGGACTGCAAATAAAAACACAACTTATAGGGTATATCGTATAGTTTAATAATAATAAAATTGTCTTTCGAGTTATCAACTTAACGGAAAAAAGTGGCCACCTTTTCCCGTTAAGCTCACCACTCAAAAGGTAATTATTATTAAAGTTGGTTACGTATCCCATGTGTTGTGTTTTACTTGCACTACAAAATATCGTCCGATTACAAGGAAGTTCTTTAGTTCATTAGGATACACAGTAATAGTAATGGGGTGATACTGGACGGTCGACGTTTGCTCGGCGCAGTCTTAAGCTGTCGGACAGCTGTTTTTTAGGGACCGTGGTTTAACTCAGAGGCTCTCTTCGTACTACAATTTGAACTCTAAAAGTGTAATTTTCGCTGGAGTTACGTGTCCCTCCCGCCACCCAATACTACAATTAAATAAAAGTCTCAAATGAAAGTACCTACGTGTGATAATATCAATAGAAAAACTGGATTGGTTCCTGAGATACAGGCAACTAAAGAGTTTATACCTATTAAAAAAACATCTAAAACAACAGTAAATAACTTTTAATAGAAAATTAGTTCCTACTTACTGGTTGTTTTTTTTGATAGTTTCATTTTTTGGCTTCGGAACCCTTCACTGAGTACGTTTAAACATGCTCTTGCCCGGTTTATTAATTAAAACCGAAACAAACGTCCAAATTGATACATTTAAGAACAAACTAAGTAAAAAGACAGTGACTTGAGGAGCAGATGTTCCATCCTGAGAGAGCTGCACAGAAACTTAACCAGTTTAACTTTTCTATCTCTCCCCATGTGCTGCTTTTTCAGTTGACTTTGTTTTTTCTTATATTGTTCATCATTTTTATATGTAAGCTGTTACATAATACGAGATTACAATGACTGACCCGTAAGACACGGTGTATTAAAAAAACAACTAAAAAAAAAAGCATTATTGAAATACTAATTGGTAGATACCTAGATATTTGATTTATTTAACAAAACAAGGACTTTGTCCAAATACACCATCGGAAACGGTTCTAGCTTGTCGCTTCGAATAATAATGCATAACAACAGTTAAAATTAGTTTTTTAGTTAAAAAGATAGCTTGTTTCAATATCACCGTGAATCTGCTTCGTAGCGAGAAGTTAGGATTCCAAAAGAGCGAGGCTAGACAAGATACGTAACGCCAACGTAAACGATTTTGGAATACTGTCAAAAGGATGAGCGTCTTTTTTAGTCCTCAGGGTCGACAACACTGTTTTCGTATTAGGATTGCAATTTGAGATGGCAAATGACTGTATCAGACCCTACTTACCACTAGGTAACCTGAGTACTCGTTTGCCTGTTTCACACCATACTAATATAATTAATTTATTGTAGAACCGCATCATTACAATGAATCAGTTAATACACCGAATCAAAACCCACCGTACAACGATTTATCAATGGAATATTAATTTATTGTGAATGAAATAAAGTCAATTTTCTAATTTGACCATTAGTTATAAAAACATAAGAAATTCCAATTTACTTCCTTTACACTAACCTCCTTACTTATAAACGTGGAATAAGCTTGGAATAGTTTATGTCATGTGTTGTCACTTTCTGTCAGATGCAAATATCACAATTAAACATATTATTATAACTCTCATATAAGTCTTTATTTGAATGGCCGTAATATATACTAAGTACAAGGAACCTCAGGAGGAAGATGTTCTGAAAAAAAACATGCTTATAGAGGTTTGTATCAATGCCTGAGAAAACATAGAAAAAAATCTGCTAATGGCTAAAGAGCTTAAATTCCTCATGGTCTTTTCTACGTCACAGTTAGTGCTAGACTTAAAAAACCAAAACGCGGTAACAAACAAAATGAGGTCATTCGGACCAATACTCAAAAGCGGGTGAAGCAAACACTGATAACGTTCAATTATTTGTCTCGGTATACAATCACTACATAGTATAAAACAAAGTCGCTTTCCGCTGTCTGTCCCTATGTATGCTTAGATCTTTAAAACTACGTAACGGATTTTGATGCGGTTTTTTTAATAGATAGAGGGATTCAAAAGGAAGGTTTACATGTATAATAAATGATTTTTTTATGAACGGGTGTTACAGAAAACTCATATAAACCGAAGCGAAGCGAGGGCGGGTCGCTAGTAATAATTATAAAAAAAGTATGCCTTTGAATTCCTGTTGTAAATTGTCATTGATCTATAGCAGCGACCATACCCTTCCGATACTTACTTTATTAGCGAGCTCGCTAACAACGTCGCGGTAATGGGACTTGACAGTCTCGGAAGTGCCGAGCTGTCACAACGCATTAAATATTTTGGGTGAAGGAATATCGTCTAAACTTCATTTTCAGTTCAGAAATTCTGCGTAATTTAGATCTGTCTTCTTGTTGGACAGAAAACAGGGCCTATATTCAACTCGGTAAAACAATAGATATCGTCTTTGACCCGTTATGGTATTGTCAACGTTTTGATAGCTTTTATTTACTTGAGAGTAATGGGGGCCGGGTTAAAACAACATGATAACAAGTCAAAAGCAATATTTTTTGTAAAAAACATAATATTGTCTTTGACCCGTTATGGTATTGTCAACGTTTTGGGAGCTTTTATTACGGCCGAGTTAAAAACAATACCATAACAGGTCAAAGACGATATGTTTTTTACCGCTTAGAGTAGAAGCCTGTTTATTACATAATACATAACTAAAGATACATGGTCGGTTTTCAAAAGAATTGTACACTTTTTCACTTCACTTCAGAAGTGTACACTTTCACATTTTCACGTTTATAAGCTTACCTATATCTTCTTCTGAATATATAAAAGTAGAAACTAACTGACATATCAACGCACAGCCTAAATCGCTGGGTCTAGAGGATCCAAATTTGACCCGTAGGTTCCTTATTAGGTCTAGGGGTGCACTAAGAAAGGATTTTCCGAAAATTGACCCCCAACCGGAAAAAACAGGGGGTGAAACGGGAACAGGGCAAATAGGGCAAACTACGCTTGCAAAGTCGCGGGCGTCGTCAAGTATTACATAAAATACAATCGATCCTTGTGACAACAGTTTTACACTATTTACCAACCCCGTTTGTCTTCGTCCCGCAGAAATTGTTAGTTTCCCGATTCCAACAAAGGGATCGTGAAGTAGAAAGTTGTTAATGTCTGTTGTCGTGAACTTTTTGTACGTGTTCTTAGTACTAATCGCTGCGGATAATACGTCCCGGCTAAAGTAATAGTCCCGTACCTATGGCACAGCAATAAATTAGCTCCTTAATTCACTAGCTTTTCGGCGGCTTAACCTTTCGCTGATACGAGGACGTGGGTAACTACCCGGAAGTACATAACTAAAACAAAAGTAAAACGTTGCTTGATTAAACGTAGTTATTTTGAGTTAAGTAAGTTGCAATTGAAACATTATGAATAGTAAATAAACGCAGAATCAATACACTATACTTATTGTGAAAACCGTAGGTTTTATAATAGCTACTAGATTCAATATTCCGGTTTTGGTTCATTTTAATACGAAAATGGTCGCGGATTTGTAGCTATTTTGAAATTAAGTGAGCGATGTTACTCAAAAATCATTAAAAGATTTTATACTTTTGTATCTATACTTCAGGAAATATGAATTGGAATGAATATCAAACAAAAGGTGATCGTAAAACTACAGAGTTGTGGGTTGAAAGGTTTTGATAATTGAGTCACATTGTCCGGTACGTATTAACGCAGAAAAATTAATGGCAAAGTAGGTAAAAGACTCATATTTCCTGAAGTATATCGTAATGTTTATTCTATATAAAATGGAAGCAATTTTAAAATTCGGTAGCTAAAGCCCAAAAGGGCTTAAGAAAGGAAATTCCAATACATTTTTAACTACATATGACGCGGATATTTGCAAAGGGCATAGCGGAAATGGATTATTATTTGGAGCAAACTAAATGGTCCATAACACCAAGTTCCATCTGTATTATCAACGAAACATTTAGACTCAATGCTTCTTAGGGAAGAATTTGTTTAAAGTCCGTTCCCAATATTAAAACTGCAGATAGGTTTGATATATCAGGTCAAAATTAAGCACATTTTGTAGGTACGTGGAAACTATAAGTTTTAACCCAAAGTAGCCAAATCTATCCGCGGTTTGAATATTAGGAACGGACAAATTATTTATTATTTATTTTATTTATTTTTATTTATTTATTTAAGAACACATACAGTCGTACATTAAAATATGTATACAGGTAATTAAGGAACAATATAAAGACCTTGAGGTTCATAAAAAGTACAGTAATAGGTACTAATGGTTATTTAAAACTAATGTTACTGAAGGAAATTAAAAATGAACAATACTAGTATTATAATGTTTTTTTTTTTATGTCATAGAGAAGACAAACGAGCACACAGGCCACCTGATGGTAAGTGGAAACTGTGACCCATAGACATTCGCATTCACAGGACTGCGATGCAATCCTAAGACTGCAAATGCGTGGCCAACCCTGAGGACTAAGATGGAATGCGTCTATGCTAGTCATTTCACCGGCTGTCTTATCCCCAAACCGGAACACAACAATGCGAACACTGCTGTTTGGCGGTAGGTTAATGGATAAGACACATTTATTACGATATTACCTTTCGAACATGATTTAAACGCTTTTTATTTGGTGGCACCATCTTAAATATGACAGACAGATACGTTACCTAGGCAATTTGCTGCTCTCTGACACTGATAAGACAAATTAAACTGTTTGGAACTGAAACACTTGTTTAAGCTTGCTCAATTGAACGCGTCACCGCATCTAAGCGCGTCACTTCGTGCGGGTCATCGCCGCATCATAGCCGAGCTAACCCAACCGCAGCGGACAAGGCAAGTCAGACCGCAATTGTGCCAGCCCTGGAAATAGAGTCATGCCCACCCGTTTCACTGAATGCTTCACCAATTGCACGCAGTACGAAACACATCGTGACCAAATCAAACAGAGGATAAAATAATGAATGAACGGCTTTTGCCGTTCTATCAAAACCTGAAGTCAATGCCGGAAATCTTATATCCAAGCAGCTATCGATTTCGCTATCAATCATGCCTACTCAGATGTCGATTCAAGATGACTCCTGTGATTAATCGCCCAATCAATGACCCAAGTTCCTAATATTGCCGTACATACGTATAATTTGCGTTATAAACATTCCGATTGACTTTATTACGAGTAGGTATATTAATCGTTGTTTATTTATAAAGACCCAGTATTTAATGGAGGGTAACCCCGTATGCTAAAAGTTATATTAGTTAACTCGTCAAATAGTTAAACAGGGAATGTGCACCGCGTTCGCTGCGGTGATAATTTCCGACGAGTTTAGCCGACGCGTTTAATGTATCGGGAAGAGATCTACAAACAATTTATGCATCTGAAAATAGTATTTGAAGTACAATCCATGCAATAAATAGAGCGGGCTGAGCGCGGCTTGCGCGGAAGTTATTGACGTCCCACTTCCAGCAAATTGGAACGTTATTTCATGTGATGACTTGTTTTCTTAAAATGTTTCGATATAAAATGTCTCGAGCAGGGCGACAAGCCATCTGTTGTTCGCTGAAAGTTTCTCCAGATGCAGCAAATAAGACAGGGAACATATTTCGCGACATGTTTAATTTCAGATGCCGTCTTGCTTGGGTGAAAATATTTCATGACAAATTAAACTCAACGCGTGGGAAAATGCCAACGAAAAGAACAATAAATGTAAGATGTTTCGTCTTGTTTAAGTGGGCAGGTACTTACTTCGTAGAAAGATTTTGTTTACTTTTGTAGATTTGCGCTACTGAATAAACTTTACGATTTAGAAAACCATGAATAACTCGGTTGCCATAATTTTCCTACGTTCGTAGTTCAAAGATTTGAATAATTGTATGTTTAACTGACTGCTTGGAGTGCTTGGTATTTTATGAATTTTATGATAGAGCAACATGTTATGAGCTACAACATGACAACATATTTTGAGTTATAGGTTGGGTTTACCAACATTGAGCAGGGTTTATATAGACCGCTGGGATAAAATTATTAATGAAATAAATAATAAATAATAATAATAATGTGGTGTTAGTTTGCTATTGTAAAATCGTAAGTCCAAACAACGCAAGTGCTTAATTACAGCAGTTTGAATTGAACATTAGTTTCATGATGGTGTATATTATAACATTTTTTTATAATGAAAAAACTAGCGTTTTCGACTAAAGACTATACTGAGTAATTAATTACCTATGACTATTCAAGTAGGTATATTAGCCATTAAGTTCGCCATTTGTAGGTACCCTTTTTTTGTGCAATAAAGGTTCAATAAATAAATATACATATTTTTTAGGCATTTGATATTGTTGCTACAAACCTTTTAGTATTACTTTAAGAGGTTAGCCGCGTATAAAATTACATTTGTTTGAGTAGCCACGGCTGGCAGCAGCGCGGATCACGGAGATTATAAGGGTTCCTGGAAAGCCTACGTCTCCAGAAAAAGGACGCGTAAAGTAACGTTGAAGGAGCACGATGTCGCCGAGTGGGGAAGTATGTAAATAAATTTGAATAAATATATGCTTAGGCAGCACTTTTTAGGAGAAAAGGAATAATATTTGATTCAAAATATAATTTAAGCCCCAATGCTTGCAAACTGGGTACCTATGCTCACTTACAGAAAATCATTTTGAATTTGAACTGAATAGGATATAATTTTTTGTAGATTCTGTTAGTCAGAAGGCACGAGCACTTTTTCAAGTCTCAAAGCTCATTTTACGTCACCGGATTCGTTTCACCTAGAAACTACTCTAGCAACCGTTCATTTATTTCAGTTTCATTGAAAATCTAATTAGAATGGCATCAACTTATAATGTAGGTGGTGGAGGCTCTGTGTCAGCGTGCGGCTCCGCATGAATGAGGCGCGATCGATATCGCGGCTAAGTGATGACCACGCGGCTGCAGCCGACTTTCATCTAAAAACTACCCACTAACTTCTTCCACATTGGTTTGACTCCAAACTAGGGCAGATAAGTTGAAAAAGATCGTTGTAAGTGCCCAGTCCATTAATGTGTTTTATTCTCTTTATTTTTACAGTTCAAAGTAATAGTTTAGTTAAGTTCGAAATATTTTGTGTAACGAAACAATTAACGAAAAACTTTAAATCCATAATGATTTCAATTGCATCGAATAATTGAGTGCGATAGGTTAAGAGGGTTGCATGCCGTTTAGTTCTAATTTCCCCCAAGTGAATATAATTTCCGAATCCACTTCGACTCCACCGCCCGGGCGCCGGTCGGAAGGGTTTTTTACAGATTATATTCCACTTACGACAGCTTTATATCATTTAGGCTACGCTTACGACAGGAAAACCTATAAAGTTGGTGTAAATAGCTCCCCTGGGAGCTCCTGTACACCCAATTACGTTTGATTCCTGTAATAGCCAAGATCCGATGTAACTTTTTTATGGTTATACATTATACGAGCAATGTTTATGGATTTTAAGGAAACCCATATCAATATTATTATAGCGTTTTACGCTACTGTGGGGCATGGATATAAACTTTATAGATGTAACTGTCCTCATTCGTATCAACATAGGAGCATCAGCTTGGTATAGCCTCGTGGTCGTAAGGTACCCAGTTCAATGCAGATCAACAATGGACCAATCAGTTTTTCGAAGTAAGAAACCCGATGCTCTTGGCGAAATAAAAATATCGTAAAGAAAACTACACAATATCCTATGGGGTCAAAGTGTAACTGTAAGGGCCCTTCTGTTAGGATAGGACGAAGCTAAGATGTATCAACACAGCAGCCTACATACGCGGGTAATAGTCAAGTAAACGTGATTTACTTACAGTTCAAGAATTCTTGAGTGAGTAATAAAAAAAATATATATATCTGTTTATTTCTTACACGAAAAACAAATATATTTAACTTATCTTAACTTGTAATCTTAAATTAATCAAAGATTTTATCAGTTAAGAGTATACATGAGTTCTACGTTTTATTATTAATATGTTTTATTTATTCACATTGTAACATTATATTTTAATTTATTTTAATTAAGTAAATATCGTTTCAGTATGTTCTTGACCTGTTTACATGTTTCATTTTCAAGTTTACCTATCAGTTGACATGGAAACCTATTTAAGATGCCGGGCAATGCACGCGTCCACACTCTTTTACCGTACTCGTTGTTACTTTTGGGAATTAGAAATGTTGTAATATATGATATTTCCCGTAGGTTGTCCGATCTTTGCTTTTTATTTAAGTGGGTTAACTTGTTATTATACTCTGTTACGATTGCTAGGTCAACTTTATCGAATACAGACAACACCCTGCAGTAGTTAAATAGGTTAAATAGGTAATTTATCGTGTTATATGTGTATATATATATATATATTAACACATTAAATCCACTGCGTGTATGCCTCCTGAACAAAGCCGAAGCTGCGTAATCTGGCGCGACACCGGCGGCGCTGCGACCTGCCCCATCAATATTTGCGCGACCGCCGGGCCGCTCCATTGTACACGGCTTTTGTCACTGGACACTGATTTATGTCTCGCCCAGATACACGACTCCTGTCACAACCCTCCGCGCTATAATCGTAATAAGAAAAGATAATTACACTTATATTATAACTATTATAAGCAACATTTTGATGAACTTTGACACGGGAACAAATATTCGCACTCATCACACAAATATCTGCCCTTACCGGGATTTCAACTCAGGACCACTCACTTTGTAGGCAGGGTACTATTTCAAATATTTATTTATACTAAACCTGTTATCATTATACAAACTCTGGATTTCGGTTAATTCGGAATAAGGGTTCTTCGGAGTAATGATGTGCACACTAGAAGATTTTTGACGAGTGAAGGTGCCCGTGCCCTACATCTTTTTTTTATCACACAATCTAAATCGTCGAAACTTTATGACAATCGCTAAATATGTCATTAAAAGTAATAAGCAAACAGTATTTTGTTGCTTCCTGAGGGGACATCCAAAAACAAGCTTTAAGTGGACGAGGTCGCGGGCAAACGTTAGAGTTCAATAAATATCTGCGGGAAGGGACGGAAATTGGAATAAGAAACTAGATTTATTGTTTGAGCTGTATGTACTAATTGCTCGTATAAAAAATGCAAGTTCTTAGAAATAATCCTAAGCCAAAAACGACTACATACATACACATACATAAACTCACGCCTTTATTCCCAGAGTGGGGTAGGCAGAGCTACAGAATTACCAACAACTCTAAAAATTTGTTAATAATTCTGCAACCACATTTTGCACTTTAAAATCGACTAAAGCCTTGAAAACTCGAAAGGATCACGTTAGCTTACTTTCATGTTTGCAATCGATTTTAAACTAATTTCCCGATGAGCTAGAGACTTGAAATATACCTATAGCTTGGAACTGGATGACAGACACCCAATAATATGATAAAACAAAAAAGAGTGGTAACGTATTTGTACTTTTATTAAGACAGCTGAATAAGCGTCGAAGTTTCATTCGTGACTCGGACTTGCCAGTTTCCCGTAAATTTTCTAGCGGAGCAACAAATTGCGAGTCTCCGATGAATTTCCGGCGACAGCGCGGCATTTCCGGAATGGTGAGACCAATGTATGTCACAATCAGAGATTTTCGCCTAAAATGCAACTTAATATGGCGTAATTATAACTATTTCTTATCGAGGGATCTAAAGATGTACCGCAAGGTTCTTTTTTTACCAGTATCATGAAAACCATAATAAATAAAATAACCGTTAAGCTAATTCACACATTAATTAACACATTGAACCTTCATCACGTTTTACTACAACATTATTCTCAGCGAATAGCTTTTGCCATTAACTTCATCCACGTCGAACTCTTTTATCACTATTTCTTCAGGAACTTTAAAAAAACTGGTATGTAAACTATACCTACGACACTTCATCAAAATTGTAACATATGCGAAGCAAAATCATTCTAAATTCATACATCTTTTAGTAAGTAAGTCTTCGAGGGTACAATGTATGTATATTTCCCTAGAAGAAGGAAAATAGTGCTTTAGTTATTGACTCACCGCATACATGTTATGAGGAAGTATTTTTATAGTAATCGCATTAGTTTACCTCCCCGCGACATCCAAGCTAATCCTTAGAAGATTAAAAATAAATCCATTAGGTTCACTGAAGTCGAGGACGAACTTGTTGTTCCCAAACAACGTTGGAATAGTCCTTGCCCTAGTATTAAAAGAAATTATGCACATTTTTTAGAAAGTCGCGAGTGATAATATGTAGTTATCTCGCTATTAAGAGAATTCAAATAATGCTGTGTTAGTGTTTAAATGACGTATCGGATTGATTATATATTTTTCTCCAAATATATCCGATCGAAATGATAAAATTAAAATATTAGTTAGCACTCTGACGTGAAGTGCGCGCTTACTGGCGACTTAAAGGATGTCGAGTTGCCGAAAAGTTACTATGAAGAATTTAGAATTTATAAGATGGTCATACGCTTTTGATTCTGATTGGCCTCTGTATACATTAAACATTTAAATCCTAAAAGTAATTCTATTGACACTTCATAGCTGTGTCCAAAATTTTAGGTTACTGTGACGCTGTCAATTTGCATCGTTTGTTAAATCTTATTCCACTAAAATATATTTACTAAATTATTAAAAAACTTATGTGCATACACATTGGGAGATTTATAATAGCGGCAACAAGTCGAAAGAATGGATCATCGGATAATTTTTATCTCAACAACCCCTGAAGCTGTTGCATCAAGAAAGTACGCGACAGCTCTCAAAGCGCGATAGACATAATACTGCTATAAGCTGCGCGGCAGGCCGGCTGCGGCTCGCATCAGCATAATTCCGTGATAATGTGCTCCTTGAGTGGGACAAGAGCACGCGCCTGCTGGATTATGGGCGAAACCTCCACGCCCGAATAATCTCTTTATGCCTGGCCTATATACCATGATAACCTATTACCTCCGAATTTTTATACCCACTATGCTCAGATTCCGCCTTTTTTGGTCTTTTGTGACGCTTTAGAAATACTTTTACCACATGCATTGAGCGACGCAAACAAGGACAGTGTTTTCGGGGAAATATAGTTTGCATGATTATTGGGTCCCTTACAAAAGCTTTAATTGCATTAAATTTTGTTCCTAAAAGTTAAACATATTTACGTATAAATAAAAAACAAAAAACCTAAATGCAGTTTTTCGCTGCACAGTACAAAAATGAAGCGCGACCACAACCGCTGTCGAACTTTTAATCGAAAAAAGATTACTCTGTTAAAACGAGCCGCTATCCAAAAGTTAAATTGTTCACCAATATTTAAATACTAAAGCTGTCAAAATTCTCCAAATTACACAAGGCGATCCATTGAATAATGATTTCACAGGACATTTAATTTTAAATTCAATTTGAGATTGTCACTCGGGCGTATTTTTGTAAAGAGCGGGTCGCTTTGTGCCCAGCTCCGGCGTCGGTGATAACAACAAATCAATAACCCCGAAGGAGTAACGCGACTGCTGAACAGAATTGGAGTCGCTTGTCGGAAATGTCAGGTCCAAGTGTTTCCTGACTTCCACAGAATTTGAACTCGTCCATTCGTTTAATTAGAAACAGCTACGAATTTTACCTACTGCGCTGAGCAAAACAATCAACGGCGGAGTGCTTCATACATTTTATAAGTAATATTTAAATTGGTTTTTGATAGCTGATACATAACTGGCCGTTCTCATTATTCAAATACTAGTACAAACAAGATAGTGTTAACAAACAGTCTACAAATAATGTACCTACGCTGCTAGAAAATGCTACACGTATTTTTAAATAAAATATACGTGAAAGTACTTTCAACATTTTATTGCCACATTTGGCTGAAGTTTGCTTGAAACTTCTCATCTTATTGAGATTCCGATGCCAACAACCGACCTTTGTACTCTGCCAACTACTTCCGTTGCTCTTTGGTGAATGCTGTCATCACGACACCTACTTTTAATTTGATTTCATAGGCATTAAATAGCGTTAAAGTGTGATTAAACCGCGATGGCTAGTAAGATCACCTGGTTGGATCCCCTACCTATTAATTTTGTACCAGGGGGATCCTACCAGGTGATCTTACTGGCCATCGCGGATTAAACACTTTTCATTCTATATGTATTTGTTGCTGTCACCTCCACACGAATTATGGTCCAATTCTATGTTTATCTCGCTCTTTTCCTATTTTGTTTTTTATTGTTAGTACACGAAAGCTCTTTGTACAGTTGGAACAATTAAGTACTTTAAGATACCTAATTACGTGTGAAAATAACAAAAGCCTTTTACCGTAAGTTTATACGTTAAATTTGTGCGTGAACACGAGTGCGCCGTCGCCTCGTAAACCGCGCCTCAGCCTCCGCCATAATCCACAATTCAGGTGGGAATTAATTAAAGAGACAGTTCTCAGGCAAGCTGGATGTCACATCCCAACCCCATCTACGTCGTGTATAAATTTAACCAGCGAAGCTTGAGCTCCTAGAGAGAGATTTAAATTAGTTTCGTTATTGACAACGGACGTTTGCACGGGCCGCTTTAGGGTATAGCGAAGCGGTAAATGTCACTCAAAACTACCTAACGAGCTACGAAGCTTAGGTACGATTCTAAGAAATTTGTACATACTCAAAAGTAATTTAAATTCTTTTGCAATTCTTTGAGTTCAGCGTTAAAGCTATTGTGTGTGGTATCAATCAAGTTTTTGTTCACTGTTATTAGCAAATAATGACATTTTCCTTAGGGTGGAAGGTATGTGAATTGACAGATGGCAGTTTCCACAAAGCTGAGATCCTTAGAGTATCAACGTCACATTCAAGGATGGAGAATATAGTCGCAGAAACCTGTATCTAAGGCCCATGCGATCGGACTAAGACAAAAGCATAAATCTGTTTCCCGTTCCACTATTACTGTAAAAGACGGCTTAAGCATAGGAATCAATTCGTGACGATGTGACGGCATCGGAGGACGAAGGAGCGCCGTGCGGGAGCGGGAGGCAACAGGCCTGAGCTCGGGCTTACCGCCCTCAGGGGCTTCACGCTGCAAATTGAATGAGCGCAAACATTTCTTACTACACGAAACACTAAAATAAATGCTCCATTCCTTACGAGACGGAGGATGTCACTTGTACGTTACGAACGCAGAAAAGGTGCCGTGAAGGCGCGTTCCATTTCCTTGATTGAATTTATATTGACGTTGACTTGTCAGCGAGGTTGTATTCAGTGACGACAATAAAAGGAAAAATATTTTTGTGTCTTAATCCAGTACATTATTATCAGGCCATTGGAACCCTGAATCGCCATAGAACGGTGTCACAGTGACATTTCAAAACAATTTGTTTGACACTTTTTACAACTTGAGTCATAGCGTCACTGTGACACAATTCTATGGTGGGTCAGGGTTCCATTGGGCTGATAGTCACCTACTTTTACGTTTTGCAGTCAAAATTATTAATTTCACGAAACCAAAAAACATGATATATTACGGGCGGGTTGGTTCGACTACATGATCGTTCTCAAGTTCAAAACAAAACCAGCGATTGTCGACTCAATCAAATTTCGCCAAGACATTTTAGTACTAACACATTCAGCAACTTTTATCAAGCTGTCGACTGTCTGGTACAATGAACAATATTATCTATATTTTGTTGGCAAATAAAATGTAGCTTGCCGACATGTTTATGACACGCCGCTCACGGAAGCTCCTAAAAGAAATAACACAATTTGCGTTACTTTCGTCACGAACGCATTCGAATGTTTTCCTACATGCATGACTGACATGTTTATTCAGGCTGTTATACGAAATAACGTAGCTAATGTCATTACAACTTGGTTTGTGATACGGCTCATACTGTATTAGGGCGAGTGTTTGAACAGTTATGCAAATAATCTTTGATTGAAGTTGCTCATGAAACACAATAATATAACTGCCTACAATTAAGAGTTATGTTTTGTGTTTTATTTTAAGATTGAGAAACTTGATAAATATCATGAACATTTTAGGTATTTATTTAAAATAAACCAGTATTAAAATTATCGTTAAATAACATGAATTAACTTTTAAATTATTATGTACCACGCAAAGTAGTTTTAAACTTTAATTTAAAATAAAACATGAAATGCAAAAGTTCCTATGTTTATAAGTGTCGTAGTGTCATTGTTTTGTAATACTTTTACCACCAATAACATCATATTTGTCACGAACCAGTGTCATATTAGCAATACAATGATAGGGTAAACAGATGACGGTGATTTAACTGGTATCTACTCGTATATCGCACACAGATGCCGTCAAGATTCGGCCCCCTGGCTCAATGGGCTATGAGGAAGACCCACTTAAATACCCTCGTAAACAGTAATACGCACTGGAAGCGATAAACGCTAACAAAATTAGTGCCGGGTCTGGCAAAACTGCGATTTGGGATACTACTCAAAACTCAAGGATTTTTTTTTGGGATTCCATAGTCAACAAGGAACTAATAGTTATGCCACGTCCTTCTGTCCATCGGTCCGCGGTTTAACTCAGAACCTAATGTTACTAAAAAGCTGTTATTTGGCGTAGTTGTAAATTTAACATACGCAAATCAAAATTGTAAAATAAAAAGATTTTTTCGGCTACCTCCCAAAAATCAAATGACATTAAATCAGTTATCATTGGATAGCTCTGAAAAATGATTAAGTGTATGTTATGATCAATTTATAGTTTTTTTAGGGGCCGTTTAGAAAATATTTAACTCGAAAAGTGTAATTTTGGCTGGAGTTACTTGGGGACACCATCCCCTACGGCCAAAACTACGAATAATAAAAAATATCTTGAATGAAAGCACATATAACGAACTAAAAAAAACTATCATGACTAAGTAGACTTGATTGGATCCTGAGAGTGAGGCGGCTAAAGTGTTTTTACCTTCTAAGATAGCATCCAATAGCTTGAAATCGAAAATTATTTCATTCTTGTGGTTTAACGAGATAGTTTTTTGTTTAGGTTTGTAATAACTGCGTTGGAACCGTACACTGAGCATCGTTCGACATGCTCTTGTACGGTTTTTTGGTATTTTGTGAAAAGTATCATTGTGACACATACTGAAAACCTTTATGTTACCAAGCCTTGATACCACTTCGGTTTAGCCTATCTAGCTTAAATATTGTGATCACACTGTTGACGTTATAACAGCTCTTACTGTTAACTTTGAGTACAAAATAAAAGCCCTTGCTTGCTGAACCAGTACAATGTGAAGTAGTGACCTAGGTAAAAAATAAACCAATAGCAGGTAGGTACTTCGCTTCCAAACTAGTTCCCAAGCCATAAGTTTGAGTACAACAACAAGCCATTTTGTTTTTCAGGAAGTTACCCGCCAGTTCATTATTTACGTTTTGTTCCAAGCTTCCTAAGTACGGGGTACTTTAACAATGGCCGGAGGAAAATTCTGCTGCACCTTGAAACAATGCCTTCATTATTTTAAAAAGGGCTATTCTCTTGGGATTGTTATTAGGAAACGTTAATTAGTTGAGACTGCTTTAAAACGTGCACGTAACATTGAAATGTTTAGATAGTCTTTGAATCTTGTGTCTATGTGATGTTTTAGTATGATTACTATGGATATTATCAACTATTTCTATTTCTATTTCTATTTCTAAATTCTCAAAATAAAATGATAATGGGCATTAAGATTAACACGGCTTAAATCCTTTTTTTTAAATTAACAACATAAATGTTACGGACAACAATTTTAATATCACAGTTAACTTTTAAATTAAAAGCCGGACTCACACCACCTTTAGTGCTTACGGCTAGGTGCTTGCAGTATTAAGAAAGTGTAAACACGCTGCAGAGCGGATGTGTTTGCCGAGGGCAGGGAACAAACATTCCAGGCGAAGCTTGAGGCGAAACGTCACCTAACCACTTTCGCTTTGTTTGGCTGAAGTAGGTCAGCCATGTGGCTTACCTACCTTTTGGAAGATCGGCAAATACCGCTGCTCTAGCTATATCTTAACTAATGAATGCAATTGAGCTCACTAAAGTAATGTGTATGTCTCTGTAGGTATTCTACTTATCAAGTATACATTTTGAAAATGTTTCTGTTAAAATACTATAAGTCTGTGTGTTTGAGAATATAGGTAAATTAGGTATCATAGTAAAATGTATTGCTTGAATTGCTAAAATTACTTATACTTTGGCGTTGCGGGAATAATTTCCTTGATTACGAGTGTACAAAACGAGATGCTTCCCAAAACAAAACCCAAGCTCAAAAATAAGCAGTCAACATAAAACAGGTACTGAAATATGTAAGAGGTTTTTTGCGAAGGGAATCTGACGGTTTCTGGTATGCAATTTCAAAAGAGAGAAGAAGAAATTTTAATTGCGCTACGAGTGCCAATAAATTCAGAGAGCGTTGTAAAAAATATAAACAAATAAAGTGGATGTATAAGTAAGAAAGAGGTCTGTTGACCGAATAAAAAAACAGACTTATTTTCGTACGGACTGAAGTTAATAATTTAGAATGAAAGAAGGGAAGGAATTTTAAGGCGGGAATCCAATTTCGTAGCAGTTATTATTTATACGCAGTCGACGGAAAGATTGTATTTTTAACTTAACTCTTCATTAAGCGGTGGTCGCGAAATTGAAAAGCGTTGTAAACAGAGCCGCTATCAAGTAAACCATTTGTTACCTTTTAGAACATTGTTTTATGAATTATACCTTAAAATAACAGCAACTGATCGGTATTTATTTGAAACTATTTATATTCATGATTTAACATCCCACAATATTTCGAAGATCATATAAAACAATGATTTTCTCATTAAGATAATCTCATCGGCCTCCTTTTATTCTCCTTCCCCGTGTTTCGTGATACACGTTTGTTGAGAAAATTATGTGGGTAAACGATCGGGCGTCTTTATCGCTGAATCAATTAAGTATTGACTACGATGATTAATAATTTACCCAGTAATAGAGTACGCCAGGAATATGACGTTTCCCCCGAGATTGGGAAGTATAGGTTCACCGAGGTACGCGTAATATACGTATTATGTAACCAGCGGGTTATGTAATATCCCCCTAGCCGGCTTCGTGAAGATTATTCCGAACACCGGTTGAATACGATATTTGAATTTGAAATGGAATCACAGGAAGCGCGATCCAGTTTGTGTTAAGATAATAAAGGCGTCCCAAGAATTTATGTTAAGTTGGTTAATTATATTCAAAATAATATTTACATGCATGGGATCGTATGAAATAGGTACCTAAGGTCCCACTGTCGGGGTAGGTTCGTCTATGTGCATGCACTGGCTGGCCCGTCAGAGCGTAAAAATAACATATTGTTACATGTTTGTCGAAAACTTGCGGGAGAGTTACTTTAAGGAATATTACGGTTCTAGCCCAACTTACAATTTAAAGTTTTTTTAGGGTTTGTACTAGAATCATACCAAGCAGCCGTAATAACACTTATTAAATACTTACTTTAAAAAAACACCCATCCGCTATCACTTCCGGTTCAAAAGATACAGCCATTCATATTCATGTTCTTTCTTAAGTGTTGTGAAAAGTCTATTTGAGTGATGTTATCATAACTATGATAGGAGTTAAGTATTAAACCGATATTTATACTATTCGTATACGTAGGTGAACATTTGCTTAGGCAAATGGCCTAACTGCCCAGTTATAATAATTTGAGATTAATTTCAAGGAGTAGAAACCATAGGCTCCCGTTTATTAATATTAAAATACTTGATAGCCATAATGGACGTGAATAAATGGATGAAAATGAGGTATACTCGGGTATAGCTTAACGAGCTCCGCGCGTCGGACGGGCAACAGTAAACTCTAGTTCTTGTGGGCACCGGCAGTGGGCACATGGCTTAGGAAAATGATCTTTGTTATAACGCCATAAAAACTACAAAGTACTGATCGAAATGCGGACTCGGCGTGTATTTTCTCATATTAAAGGTATTGTCGTCTATGTGTGCGACATAATTCGATAGGAGTCCGAATTTGGGATTCGTGTTTACGACTAGAATTTTGTATTCAGGAATAATGCTGACTTCGGGCAACTGTCGCATTCGGATGAAAATGTTTCCCCGACGAGCTAAAGCTCTATAGAATTTTCAAGTGTTTCTGTTAAAAAAATTCAATGGTTCGGTAGACTCTCAAAATATTCTCTCTAACATTTCATTACGATGCCCTGATCGCAGATTGTGTTCTGTAAATGTTTTTGCAGTCCCATCTACTCGTACAGTGTATGGAAAGAATAGATTTATTGTAAGAGCATGTAAAAATCATAACGTTAAGTTTGTACATTCTGATATATTCCACATGTCGATAAACAGATTTATCTCCGCTAAAAAAAAATATTGTTGTAGATTAATGTTTAATAGTGAATAGATTATTTAAGAATACATTTAGTTTAAAAGATTAGGTAGAATAGAAATAAGTAAAAAAATAATACAATTATGTATGTATAACTACATACATACATACATTAAATCACGCCTGTTTCCCAGATGGGGTAGGCAGAGACCACTTCTTTCCTCTTGCTACGATCTTGACCAATTTCTTTCGTTTCTTCCACATTCAGACATCGCGTCATGCACGCACGTCGGTTTCGGGTACTTAAGATTCGGCCCTTTTCCAGTATTTCTCCGAATTTACTCTAAAAAGTATGTATAATTGTTAATGGTTATCCAGTCTCATTTCTACTCCTTTCTGAGCAACAGATGTAATTTAAACCAGTGCAGTGGTGGAAACTTCTTTGGCCTATGTATATTCTATAATGTATTAGTTAAACATATATTATTTTGTGCTGTTTGTTTTCCTTTAATAAATGAATAAAAAAGGCTGAGATCTTAGGGTATACTCTTGCGCATCTTTTGCAGTTCTGAAAATTTCACAAAAATGAATTTAGATTTAAAAAAATATCTTCAAAACGTAGCGAGCGGCGGCCATTAACGTTTCCCATGTTCAGTTCAGAGGCACAGTTGTCACAATAATTTATCTTTAATAACGATCGCTGGAAACTTTTAAAGAATCTTTTATACTCTTTTTAACGTTGCCAAAACTAAAAAGAAAAGTTCGTTCTGTCGGCATAATTAATGCTCAAAATAACGGGTTCGAGTTGATTGGTGTTTGAGAATTGTGTCTCTTTTGTTTGAGATTGCTTAGGTAGGTTTGGTTTTAATTAAAGCTTAGTTATCTAACGGCTGTTTGGTGATATTGTCCTTGAACTGCGAGCGCCCCGAGCTAACTCCGTGAACGTGTATCCTATCCACTAATGTGTACTTAGTAAGTATAAATTATGTCCTAGGTTCCGTAACCTAGATGGGCTGGTGTTTGGTGTGCAAGTCAGATTATAGTTGCGTCAATGTTTAAAAAGGTAAATTGGTGCGGGATGTTATTGATTGAAAATACTGTAATGGCTGCTGGGTAGCTACTGTCACGCGAATAGTGGGGCTTAGTCCGAAGAAGGCGTGTGCCGCTGACACCTGTACCGTGTTTTATTAGATTTGTTCAGCGCGATCCGGGATAATCTTGTTACGGCGACCCACTATCGACATCCACGGGATTTTCGGGGTTTCAATTCCATCTTATTTACCTATAAAATATACATACATGTACAGTCGCCGTTATAAGTAGTTGCACTCTTTTGTACTTCGCTTTAAAGCCTTTGAAAGATCAGTGTAGCAGTTCAAACATAACGTCAAAGTGACGAGTGAAGCACTAAAGTGTGCAGCTACTTATAAGGACTGTAGGTACCTATGCCGAAGTCATTCTGAATAGTTAGTATGACAACTACTTGTCAGATCGAACTACGCTTTGGGTCAATTTCAATATTGGAAACACGTAAGTAAATGATAAAAGATAAGCCGACATACTCATCCATTATTTGTTACCATAAATCAACAGTGGCCATTTATCTTATCTTATCTTATGAAGGACCTTTTTGGATGCATTTCGACCCTGTTGATCTCTGTGTTACTCGTATTACCACTTTCACATACTCAGTTGCCTACAAATGCATTTTCCGTACAATATTTTTCCTTCACCGCATGAACATCGGTTACCAAAGCACTTAGGTACCTACCTAACTCTTTAGTTAATACAACATTAGTATTCGTATAGGCGATTGCCGGTGTTCTTATTCTAACTCAGAACGTACCTTGAGATCAGTTGGCAATATATTTCATAGTGAAGTAATACTATCCGAACCAAGCGTAAAGTATACATTTAATAAAAAAAAACATCATCTGTTGGAATAAAATACATTCATCATGCGTCCATTATTGCAGTTGGCACGGCCGGTAGCAGGCTGTCATATTATTATAACGTGCTGAAACCAACTACACGTAGCGACGGTGATTAATGTTCTAGTTTAAACCAAATGCGAAAAGATTTCTGAGAAACAGTCGTGATTGATGAGAGCCGTGTTCGTTATGTAGCGATTAGCCAAATTGCTATTTTCGCGCAGTTGCTTTTCATGTTACGGGCAAAGTTATTGGATAGAACAACGGTAGCTATATATGCTCCCGTTTGTTAATAATGTATCTGGATGCACGCGATGCATTATTATATTGTAACGTTGCTGATGGACGTATATAAAAATGACAATAAGGCCTGCATTGCGACTATTGCGGGCCTTATTGATCGAACAAAATATAATAGTTGTAGGTACTATTCAACGCCTAGGTACCTACTGGGATACGGTAGTACTCTCCGCTGTGGTAGGACTAATCGAACTGCAACTAGTAATAGGCCTGACTATATAGTTACCTCCTCTATTAATCAAGTGAGCTACATAATTCTTACAAATTGCCGCTTTTGTTATTCAACGATAATGTAGAATTACGACAAATTTGTTAATACCCGACCTTTGTTAATAACTTCACAATAAAACGAAGTACGCACATTTTATGAAGTAGACTTTTTTATGGAGGATATGTTGACAAACACGCCCAAATCGGAAACACTCACGAAATCACCGTTTAGTGCCGTATAACAATTTTATTAGTCGTAAAAATGACCCTATAAAAGCGGATAAAAGAAGCGTAATTTATATCGCAGTGAGTCGATCGCTATCAGGGTGCGTGCCTTACCTGAACGAAACCAGGACGTACATGCCTATTGCAAATATGTATATGTATCTTATTTTATATGGATCCATTGTTTCGTGCTACACAATGAATGAGACGGGAAAATCGTTAATTGACCGGCCTCCATTCAATTGAGTAAAACCATATTGCCTCTGACATGTTATCGTAGGTATAGTTTTTAATTTGACCGCCATTACTGCCAAGGAAATAAAAGGTAGATATCGTAATGTTGAAAAAACGATCGTATGTCAAAGACAATATGGTTTTACCCAGTAGAAAAGAGACACTGACTATTTTTTGTTCTAATTCGGTTTCAGCTAAGTCAGATAGGTTTATGTTTTTCAAAATTATCTACGGCAAGTATAGGTTAAGGGTCGCAACACACATCGACACTAAAAGTTAATTTATTCAGATGTAAATTTATCTGAGGTAAGTAAATACGTACGAGTAAAAATTCTCTCTTATTTTGTAGCCGCGTATTTATTCAACATTGATATAATTACGTTAGTATATACTCGTATTATTGTGTGAAATAATGTATTGGTTATTCATAAACTCATAATTCCCCGGATTTACCAGCCCTTTTGTCTGCCGGTGTTCTGGATACGGCAATAACGTTCAAGCATTAAAATTCGGGTCAGGCTGTTGACACAAATTTATGAGGGCTTTAGCAAATGGTAGCCCCGATTTGGGCTTAATCACCGACGACGAAACCGAACGCAACCTAATGTGTTTGTTTTTAGCAAAAAGACCGACCTAATATAAATGGTACTAAAACAAGCTCAAGTTGTTTTGATCACTTTTGTTCATCACTGATAGACACATAATGTATTTCTCTTTGGATTTGGCATTATTTACACTCATTTCCATTCGTTTTGATCCTTGTTACTGTTTTCATCGAGTTAGCTATAAAATCAATATTTTTTTACTGTCGTTTAAATGTTATAACACCACATTTAGAAGAGTCAAAAACTTAACGCTAAATAACATTTAAAAGAGTAATTTCTGAGTGTGTGTGTACCGCTATTTACTATCTATGAAATATTTCATTCCTCGAACCCCTTTCTATACGGTTTTATTACTCACCAGCTGACATTTCCAGACCAATCCCATCCCTTAACTTCAGATAAACAGAGCACAGGCGGGTTCACACGATAGCTTTCCGAGTTGTTTACGTTTTCGGTCGCAATAAGCATAATATAAATAATGTATGTATTCAGTATAAAAAGACTTAAAAGGGGTTTAAATGGGAGAGCGATTTAATGGCGGACTCTCCGATTCGGATGTTCAGGACATGTTCGACCCGTGCCGTGAATGCGACGGTTGAATAAACCGCGAAAAAAAGGCGCGGGTATCACAAATGCCACGTTAAAAGGCTTGACAACAGTTAAAACAGGCGCATACCTAAAACTGGTACAACAACGTTTACTGGCTACGAATCAATTCCCGCAATTATGGCTAGCATTCTGAAGTCCTTAGACATTTGAAAGTAAAAGGTGCAGGCAGGAAAGGGCTATAATTACAACGGCAAACAGAAACCGCAACAGGCAACGAGCCTGACTGTAAACTTCCCGGATCGCAGGATACGATCTTGATTTAATCGCCACCTGGTTCGGATTGGCGCTGAAAGGTGTTGGTCTAATAAACCAAGTGCGTTTCAATTAAATGGATCTTTAGCACGCGCCCAGGTGTTACATCCGACATTGTCTAACCTAATCGGGACCGTAACTAGTTTGTTTCAGCAATACAGTAATGTCTAAGATGCAACATCACTTACGAGAAGAAAACTATTTAAATCATCCCTAATGACTATAGTAATTTCAAGTACGTCCTAGTTTTTTAATGTCACGTAGAATTTGAGAAATATACTAGTAAGTATTCATTGGATTAATACAACATAATCAAGACGCATAAAATGATCATATTTTTGTCAAAACAAGGCCAGAGGAATAATTACAGCGACCCAGCAGGAAGGCCGACAAAGGACAGGGTCCCGAATAAAATCACGCAGCGCCCGTAAATGTGAACTTTGGATTCTATTAAGGGGCGACGAGGAGCGTAAAATTTATTTGGATGTATTGTCTTTAAAATTACGCGAAGCTTCGACGCTTCCGTTATAATTAAAAACATAGATCATTCACCATCTTCGTAAATGAAGGCTGGGCTGTTGTTTTACTGAAAACCTTATACAAGAACGTATGGAATTGTTTCTTCGTCATTGAAATGGGTATCAAAGCGCAATTGCACGTTCGGATAGCAAAAGCAATCAAGTTTTTTTTTCTTAATATCATGTCAACGTACTCAAAACGTCAGGTTAAATCTGGTCATAAATGATCATCGCTGGACGAAGTAATCCTCGCATATAAGTTCACAACCCAGTCACAGTATACTATACCTGCATGGATATTTACCAATATAACCACAGTAACCGAGAAGGCAGAACATGTGGCTTCGCCTTAACCTACAATAGAGATATCGGGGAGATTTATAGGTCACGCAAGCAAGCCTTGATTAAAAACGCTCTAAATGGTTACATACGGGAAGCGTTGTGCCTTTGTTTTCTTTTCTGACTTGTCGTTTGACTGTAGTGTTTTGTGTAGCATTGCAAAAGTTGCAAAGCGCCATTAATAAGTGCTGTTATGTCAATTCCTTCTGAAGTTCTTTTGCTATTTATAAATCATAGCAAAAGCATCATAACCTGTGCATAAAACTCCAGTCGACTATTAAAGTCTGATCTCGCCCATAATTCGAGATCCCCTGAAATGTCACTTTGACAGAGATATAACTTTGTTTACATTTATTTAGTGGAAAAAAATAGACTTTATTTAGGTGCAACGAATTATTACTTCTTAGTACCTGGGCAACCGAGCGTCAGTCGGGTAGAAACCGAGTTTTTCCCGAAGAGGACAACTTAGCCCAAGGAACCCTTATTTCGTTATTTTCATCAAAATTGTTACAGCCGTTTCCAAAAACCCAATGAACATAGGTTTTTCTTTTTATCTACCTTGAGTTTTGTACAAGATCATGCTAATATAACTTAAATAAAAGGACCCCAGACCGGAGTTGTGGATGGTTTACATCGACTGAGGTGCCAGACAACGTTGTCAGGACTCAGCTACGATGAAAATACCTCCGGAACTATTTTGGCAAAATGGCACAATCAACGCAAACTTTCCCCAACTTGCGCGATTTCTATGCAAATTTATTATCCTTCCTCCTCAGAGTTATTTCAGCTTAAATAAAATGAGAGGAATGAACAATTTAATTATGAGTTTTTAATCCGGATCGTTTCATAAATGAAACATTTTTATGGAAATAATTATAGCAAAATGCACCGAAGAAAATTAACTTTATGTTAAGTGCCTAAAAACAAATATAAGTCGTAATAAAAGGCATCCGCTGTGCTTTAATTTATGAGTTTGGCTGTTAAATCGAGGAGCAATTAAGCATACACTCGTTACCAGCTTTGCTTTGAAGAAATTTAATGTAGAAGGATATCTATGACATCCACTTACTACTGTACCTATAATATTAATGCGAACGTAAGTTTTTCAGTCAGCCTATTTGTTACGCCTTCACGGATAAACCGCTGAACCATAATTACTAAATTTATTATCATGTATGTATTATGCTAATAGATGTTTGTTTAGGCCTATTAACTTTATTACAAGGATATAATATAACATTGATAGCGAAGATTTTAGGTCCATAAGTTTTATATCAAACTTAGATACTTACTTAGAAAACAATTATATATTTGTATTCTTTTTCTCGACCAACTTCAAATGTTTAAAGTTATTCTACAGCGATAACAACTTTTGTTATAATATTCTTCGCTGTATATAATGATGCTTTCGCATTAAATTAAGACGATCACATGCTCTTATTGCTTGAAATTTGCCACGATATAAAGTCTAAACCTTTTTGTATTTTTGTCCTTTTTTCAGATCAAGTGAAACATTTGGCCAATAATTCAAAAACATGATCACAAAATTCTTAACATCAACACGGGATAAAACAAAGTGGAGTAGAAGCTGCTCTGTTGGTACATTAGCGCATCACAGTGTCTTGAAACAGCCTACATACCTGCGGCCCTAGCCTCCTTGCACGCGAGGACCATGCTGTGCCGCACGTCCGGGTTGTCGTCCGCGATGGTCTCCCCGACGGCCACGAACCGCTCGACCGCGCAGCAGACCGCCGCGCCCACGCGCTGCACCGCCGCGCCCGACGCCTCGCCACGCGTCGCCACCAAACTACTAATCTGAAAGATAATACGTACCGTCATCATCATGGCCAACGTCCTAACACTCATACAGGGATAATTTACCTTTAGGGGGGTTCTAGATAAGTAGTGTCACAAGGGATTAACTGAGAGCTAACTTAAACTCGTGTCTATCATCGTCGGGCGTAAGTCGTCCACTGCTAAACAGATTCAGAAAAATCTTGTTTAATTTATATGTACAGTCAACAGCATAAATAAGTGATCATTTATGTACCTTGTGACTAACGTCGTGTGTGAAATGTTATACAAAATTGTGAAACGGTTGAAAGCGACAAGGTACATAAATGATCACTTATTTATGCTGTTGACTGTACCACGATTTTAAACGGATTAATCCACCTATTACCTATCTAACTAGCACCGCATATGTATAAAGTTTCAAATCTATAGTTCATTGGGAAGTTGGATTAAACAATTTGAACAGATCTGACAAACAAATGACAATTAAGACTGCCAAGACTAAGGCCCGTATTAATAAACTAATCTCAACTCAACTGTAATGCTCGTCTTGAGATGTGTCAAAAATGACAGTGCTCTATGGTTTGACGTTTACTTTGACGTATCTTGTGACGGGCCTCTCAGCCAAGATGAGTTTATTAATACGGGCCTAAGAGTCGAAGTATTTAATTGGTGGAAAATCCCTGTTCTGGTTATTGCTATTAACAAAAAACATAACATTATTATAATAAGGATCGCGGATAACCGTTTGATTCGAGTAGCACAAGACCGATCGTCTTGGAAATCTTTGGGTAGGGTTATCTGCTAGCAGGGGCGTGTTTTGCCTGGCATGATGATGATGTTGTCAACATAATGTTGTAGGCTAGCTTAACATGCCATGACGGAAATAGTTCCTTACCATATTCATAGTAGAGCGTACATACTCCATATCAATTGACTTGTCTTTTTTAGTTAACAATTTTATAGCCACAAAATACATTTTGGCTAAAAGGGCTGTATTCTGCTGAATAAAGGAACTAGAGACCACATTTTGCACACAATTCTATTTTTTTTTTTTGTATGGCATTAGAGAAGACAAACGAGCACACAGGCCACCTGATGGTAAGTGGAAACTGTGACCCATAGACATTCGCATTCACAAGACTGCAATGCAATCCTAAGACTGCAAATGCGTGGCCAACCCTGAGGAGTAAGATGGAATGCCTCTATGCTAGTCATTTCACCGGCTGTCTTATCCCCAAACTTACTTATTTTATGGATGGTTTCTTTATGACAAAATTGTAATTTTAGGCGAAAAGGGAGCATTTTGAGGTTATAAAAGTGTTTACTCAATAAGACATTGGTAGCCCAGATTCAGGATTTCGATTCATAATAGAGACAACATTCAACTTGAGACTGCTTTGATATGTATGTTTAGATGATGACAAATTGAAGGAATTCAGGCAGACATTTTGGTTTTAGATAAGGTAGCCAAATGTTTGAAAGTCAAATGTAATGTATTTAAGATGATCCTGTATCTGTCGAAAGTGGTGACGTCTTACTTCTTACTTACTGCTGATTTTAACAATTGTCTTTATCTAATACTAGTTGTTGCGCGCGACTCCGTCCACGCAGAAAAATAAAACATAGTCACATGTCACTCAGGGTGAATGTAGCTTTCGAATGGTGAAAGATTTTTTGAAATCGGTTTTGGAGTTTATTCATTATACACACACAAAAATACAAAAACAAAAAACTTTCTTCTTTATAAATAATACATGAGTCAAGAGCTTCATTTAACTATTTCATTTTACCGTTGACGTATACCTAGTTTAAACTCAAGATTAAATAAATCCAGCTAATGAACCATGACACAGGTGGTGATGTATGCAAAAGGTTCCGCAGAAGATTTAAAGACAAACGCATATAAATAGCCAAAATTCCTTTAAATCAGAGAGCTCGGCTCGTTTTTGCATATGATCAAGAATAAACGGTTAACACAACAGATATTAACGAAATACAGATTTGAAATCGTTAGAAATGCGTAATAGGATTAAATAATAAATAATAAAAGTACCTACGCTTATTTTGCGTGAGCGTGACAAGAGCGTGTTTACGAGTATCAAGTGACCACAAAGAGTGTGACTTTTGAACCTTATTATAGTGTAATAAGTGGATACATCTCTTTGTAGTCGATTGTACTTATTGCTTAATTATAGTAGGTTTCTGGGTACAACAAACTCTACTACAACAATGTGTTGGTTTAAGTTGCTAGAACCCCCCCGTTGCCGGAACCCGTTTTTAGGGTTCCGTACCTGAATGCCTGGGTGTCAAACTTTTCACGTCCGTCCGACTCTATCTTTATATCCGCTAACTCCTCCTGAGTAAAATTTAAAATTAAGTATGGTTGTGTTACGGTTTGGACAGAATCGACGGTGGAAACTAAAACTTCAGCAGGTATCCGGTAACCACTAAAGCCGTGATTTCCTATTGTTTATATTCCTTGCTATATCGATCATTAGGCCTGATTATTCTAACGTGGCCTTTGCCGGTCCAATAATGAATTAGCTACTTATTTTTTATGTAACAAATTCATAACATTTGAAAGTGAGTAGGTACCTACATCGAATAAAGTATGTTAGGTATGAGGAAAGGGACTGTAGCTTCTTCTTATAAATTGCGATTTTGACGTTGTTTTGTGTAATTACTCGCGCTAAAATAACCGTAATTATATATGTAATGCAATTTAAACCTGAATTCGGATATTATGGTATAAAAACAAGCAAACAAGGTCATATCGAGCAAAGCTCGCCTTGCCATTGTTCAGGGAGTATTGACGCCAACATTGATGTATGGTAGTGAATCTTGGGTATGGCAGAAGAAGAACGAAAGTAGGATTAATGCAGTTGAAATGAGAGCTCTAAGAAGTATATGTGGAGTTAGAATGATAGATAGAGTAAGAAATAGCGAGATTCGAGAACGATGTGGATTGAAAGAAGATATAGTGACTAAAATCGAAAAGGGTATGCTAAGGTGGTTTGGTCATTTAGAAAGGATGGATGGAAAAAGAGTTACGAAAGAGATATGGCGAGTGAGAATGAGCGGAGATGTCCGTAGGGGACGACCTAGACGGACCTACAGTGATCAGATTCGCGATGTACTGATTAAGGGCCAAATCAAAAGCACCCGAAACCGCCGTACGTGCATGAAGAGATTGATGAATGTAGAGGAAGCGAAAATTGTGTGTTTAGATCGGTGCACCTGGCGTTCCATAATCTCTGCCTACCCTATTGGGAGACAGGCGTGAAGGTATGTATGTATGTATGTATGTGGTATAAAATATACACTGGCCCTCAAAACGAAGTATCACACTTTTAAAGAAAATTTAATTGAAAGTGTGATACTTAGTTTTGCGGGTCAGTACAAATAAGCAAATTAATTTCTTTAGTATTTTAACAAATAAGGCCAGATATTAAATATGGTGTCAAAAACCAGTACGGCTCACCTTTGTGTCTTGGTTCGTCCTACCTGCCCATGAGCTGCGGGCCTAGTATGCCTGCGTCTACATCGCGTGTCCTAAATCTTAACAAAAAATGGCATACAAAGTTTAGGATATATTATATTTAAAAATGAAAAAACGGCTTAATTTTCGTTGTTTTATGGTTATGGCATAGCCCGCGGCAGCACCCCAAGGTTGAAACTTGGATTTTTTGATAATGGCCTCTAGCTGAAGAAAATATCTAAAAATATCGGATACACGACCTTTAATTTGCAATGTAGAATTGCAATGTAGAACGTAAATAGGTATAATTTTACTGAACTCTCAGAAACTCACTCTTGAAATTGTTAACTGTGGCGTCCCATTGAGACTTAATCGAGGATCAGATGACTAAGGATTAATAAGACAAATATATTTAAATATCGGCTTGATAGTGGTAAAATGGACTGAAAAGATACAAGAAATCATTTTTTATAGCTATGCTTATACTGGGGATGTTTAAACCTTTTTACCGAAGAAAGAATACGTTCTAAGGAAGATCGCCCGAATATTTCCCTCTGGACCCTCCGCGGGAGGCATTTCCTCGAGAATCACTTAAACTTTCAAAGTTCAAATGTACCATGGGAGTGGTCACCGTATCGTATGATAAATTATACCACAATTTTATTGCAGTTGATTGGTTCGGTAGGGTGGTATTCCAACATGCTACAAAGATTGCGTGACTAAAAGCAATCAGCAATCACTTTAAAATTTTCACTGTACTCGTTCGTATAGGTACGCAATTCTAACTAACATATCTGTTTATTTGTGACGGTCGAACACTGTAATTTGCTTAATAATATAATAGTCAATGTAGAAAATAAACGTGCTACTTTGCATACTTTAGTAACCTTATTCACGGTTTTTTATGCATGGCTATTTATATGAAAACAAGGTTCATAACGTTCAGGATCTGACAATCTTAAACCATTGTTACATTTATGAAATGTTAGAGCAAGATAACGATGCATCGACACTGTTGTTTATAAATACTGGCCTTGCGATAAAATATCTCATTTAAAATAATTAGGGAATTTTATAATAGTCTCAATAAGGACATCTCGCTCCCATCCTAATAAGGGTGTGGGCTCGAAGGAAGGGCATCAATTAGCGGGTCAAATCGTTGCAGACTTCGTGAGCGACAGCGGATCGGCCGGGGAGCGGGGTGAGCTCGCGAGGATGCCTCAAGGTCGTGGTGGCGCGCGACCTGGCTTCCTAGCGACTTGTTGCGCCCCACGAGAACCGCGAGCTGGTCGTGTTCACCCGCACTGTTGTTTATGCGGCGGATGGTCGTACCTGGGGCACGCGTCGTGTGTATTCGTCGTCATCGGAGAGCGCGTCCATGTCTGGGAGGAGTGCGCGGGCGGCGCGTGCGGGCGCGCACGTGCTCCGCGTGCTGCGACGCGTTCACCGTACCGCGACCGCGCCGCTCTGCCCGCGTCCGCCGCGGCACTGGCCCGGCCGCTCCGCCGTACTGCCGCATCGATCCGGCAGCCTCCCCGCCCTACCCTACCCCATTCTACCCTACACCGATACAACACCACGTGGCCGCTCGCCCTTGCAATGTTGCAAACATACTTATACGTGATGAAACTGTGCTTAAAATAGTTTTAAATAAAATGTAAGAGCTCATAAGTTTTTCTTCTAATACACCTGCATAGCATTGCTACCCTTAAAAGTTTGAAAAGGCTTTTTTCATTCAAAACAAGCGCCACGCGCGCGGCCTCATTGCGTCGGCGCGGACTATGGTGCAACAGTTTGCTGTCGTGGGCGGGAAATTCTAACTGAAACGTCATTTGACGCATCAACAGCTACGCGTTTAATGGCAGAGCCGCTCCAAAAATAAAATTATGATTTTAGACATCACATAAAACTCGAAGTTCTCGTCAGAGTTCGAAACGACGTCAAGGGGACGATCACTGACGCGATTTGAGTAATATGGAAGCGAACGTCATGCAAGCGTTTGCCTGGGATGGTGGGCGCATTGTGTAGAATTTTGAGAAGCGCATAAAGTTTTGTATTCTTGTTTGCGTACCTGCTTGATGAGTGGGAGTAGAGT